>JAAAWM010011649.1:0-93518 GCA_036873465.1 Thinopyrum obtusiflorum
TATGCTTGGTTGTGATTTTGATATGCTTCCAATGATGATATGTTTTAGGAGAAATATGCCGACTTGAGGTACAAGGACATGGCCGGTTCCAAGGGCAAATCCTTCCCATTCAAGCATTGTTGGGCATTGCTCCAACATCTTGCCAAATGGAAATTGAGGGATCAAGAGAGTGCACCGAAGAAATCGGATATGCTCAAAATGGATGATAGTGATGAAGAAGGAAGAAACCATGACAAGCCCGACAGAACCAAGAAGGGAAAAGAAAGGATGAAGATGGAAGCGGAGGCATCAAACTTGAGGGAAAAGATTGATCAAATGATTAAGTCAAAGGAGACATTGGCAATGAAGGCATTGGAGACAAAGCTTATTATCACCGAGAGAAAGAAAGAGGTGAAATTTGCACAATTGGAAGCAAGGCGAGAAGATGCCAAGCGCAAGGCCGACATGGAGGAGAGGATGATCAAGCTCAAGGAAGCAAAAGCATGGAAGGAGCTCATGGCCGAGGAGAAGGAGCACATGATGATGTCTAGAAAGGACATGGATGAAGAGCAATTGGCATGGTGGAAGGAGTACAAGGAGAACATCGCGGACAGGAAGAGGCTACTGCGTGGTGCTGGTGGTGGTGCGTCGTCTACTCTCCGAGGTGAGTCTCCGATGAGTGGTGGAGGCGATGGAGGTGTGGACAACTTCACCGGTGCTTGAGTTGTTCGTACGTTTTATGTTTTGCAAATGATGTCTCCGATGACTATGTGATGATGAACATTTGGGGGGGGGGGGGGGGGGGGGGGGGGGGGGGGGGGGGGGGGGGGGGGGGGGGGGGGGGGGGGGGGGGGGGGGGGGGGGGGGGGGGGGGGGGGGGGGGGGGGGGGGGGGGGGGGGGGGGGGGGGGGGGGGGGGGGGGGGGGGGGGGGGGGGGGGGGGGGGGGGGGGGGGGGGGGGGGGGGGGGGGGGGGGGGGGGGGGGGGGGGGGGGGGGGGGGGGGGGGGGGGGGGGGGGGGGGGGGGGGGGGGGGGGGGGGGGGGGGGGGGGGGGGGGGGGGGGGGGGGGGGGGGGGGGGGGGGGGGGGGGGGGGGGGGGGGGGGGGGGGGGGGGGGGGGGGGGGGGGGGGGGGGGGGGGGGGGGGGGGGGGGGGGGGGGGGGGGGGGGGGGGGGGGGGGGGGGGGGGGGGGGGGGGGGGGGGGGGGGGGGGGGGGGGGGGGGGGGGGGGGGGGGGGGGGGGGGGGGGGGGGGGGGGGGGGGGGGGGGGGGGGGGGGGGGGGGGGGGGGGGGGGGGGGGGGGGGGGGGGGGGGGGGGGGGGGGGGGGGGGGGGGGGGGGGGGGGGGGGGGGGGGGGGGGGGGGGGGGGGGGGGGGGGGGGGGGGGGGGGGGGGGGGGGGGGGGGGGGGGGGGGGGGGGGGGGGGGGGGGGGGGGGGGGGGGGGGGGGGGGGGGGGGGGGGGGGGGGGGGGGGGGGGGGGGGGGGGGGGGGGGGGGGGGGGGGGGGGGGGGGGGGGGGGGGGGGGGGGGGGGGGGGGGGGGGGGGGGGGGGGGGGGGGGGGGGGGGGGGGGGGGGGGGGGGGGGGGGGGGGGGGGGGGGGGGGGGGGGGGGGGGGGGGGGGGGGGGGGGGGGGGGGGGGGGGGGGGGGGGGGGGGGGGGGGGGGGGGGGGGGGGGGGGGGGGGGGGGGGGGGGGGGGGGGGGGGGGGGGGGGGGGGGGGGGGGGGGGGGGGGGGGGGGGGGGGGGGGGGGGGGGGGGGGGGGGGGGGGGGGGGGGGGGGGGGGGGGGGGGGGGGGGGGGGGGGGGGGGGGGGGGGGGGGGGGGGGGGGGGGGGGGGGGGGGGGGGGGGGGGGGGGGGGGGGGGGGGGGGGGGGGGGGGGGGGGGGGGGGGGGGGGGGGGGGGGGGGGGGGGGGGGGGGGGGGGGGGGGGGGGGGGGGGGGGGGGGGGGGGGGGGGGGGGGGGGGGGGGGGGGGGGGGGGGGGGGGGGGGGGGGGGGGGGGGGGGGGGGGGGGGGGGGGGGGGGGGGGGGGGGGGGGGGGGGGGGGGGGGGGGGGGGGGGGGGGGGGGGGGGGGGGGGGGGGGGGGGGGGGGGGGGGGGGGGGGGGGGGGGGGGGGGGGGGGGGGGGGGGGGGGGGGGGGGGGGGGGGGGGGGGGGGGGGGGGGGGGGGGGGGGGGGGGGGGGGGGGGGGGGGGGGGGGGGGGGGGGGGGGGGGGGGGGGGGGGGGGGGGGGGGGGGGGGGGGGGGGGGGGGGGGGGGGGGGGGGGGGGGGGGGGGGGGGGGGGGGGGGGGGGGGGGGGGGGGGGGGGGGGGGGGGGGGGGGGGGGGGGGGGGGGGGGGGGGGGGGGGGGGGGGGGGGGGGGGGGGGGGGGGGGGGGGGGGGGGGGGGGGGGGGGGGGGGGGGGGGGGGGGGGGGGGGGGGGGGGGGGGGGGGGGGGGGGGGGGGGGGGGGGGGGGGGGGGGGGGGGGGGGGGGGGGGGGGGGGGGGGGGGGGGGGGGGGGGGGGGGGGGGGGGGGGGGGGGGGGGGGGGGGGGGGGGGGGGGGGGGGGGGGGGGGGGGGGGGGGGGGGGGGGGGGGGGGGGGGGGGGGGGGGGGGGGGGGGGGGGGGGGGGGGGGGGGGGGGGGGGGGGGGGGGGGGGGGGGGGGGGGGGGGGGGGGGGGGGGGGGGGGGGGGGGGGGGGGGGGGGGGGGGGGGGGGGGGGGGGGGGGGGGGGGGGGGGGGGGGGGGGGGGGGGGGGGGGGGGGGGGGGGGGGGGGGGGGGGGGGGGGGGGGGGGGGGGGGGGGGGGGGGGGGGGGGGGGGGGGGGGGGGGGGGGGGGGGGGGGGGGGGGGGGGGGGGGGGGGGGGGGGGGGGGGGGGGGGGGGGGGGGGGGGGGGGGGGGGGGGGGGGGGGGGGGGGGGGGGGGGGGGGGGGGGGGGGGGGGGGGGGGGGGGGGGGGGGGGGGGGGGGGGGGGGGGGGGGGGGGGGGGGGGGGGGGGGGGGGGGGGGGGGGGGGGGGGGGGGGGGGGGGGGGGGGGGGGGGGGGGGGGGGGGGGGGGGGGGGGGGGGGGGGGGGGGGGGGGGGGGGGGGGGGGGGGGGGGGGGGGGGGGGGGGGGGGGGGGGGGGGGGGGGGGGGGGGGGGGGGGGGGGGGGGGGGGGGGGGGGGGGGGGGGGGGGGGGGGGGGGGGGGGGGGGGGGGGGGGGGGGGGGGGGGGGGGGGGGGGGGGGGGGGGGGGGGGGGGGGGGGGGGGGGGGGGGGGGGGGGGGGGGGGGGGGGGGGGGGGGGGGGGGGGGGGGGGGGGGGGGGGGGGGGGGGGGGGGGGGGGGGGGGGGGGGGGGGGGGGGGGGGGGGGGGGGGGGGGGGGGGGGGGGGGGGGGGGGGGGGGGGGGGGGGGGGGGGGGGGGGGGGGGGGGGGGGGGGGGGGGGGGGGGGGGGGGGGGGGGGGGGGGGGGGGGGGGGGGGGGGGGGGGGGGGGGGGGGGGGGGGGGGGGGGGGGGGGGGGGGGGGGGGGGGGGGGGGGGGGGGGGGGGGGGGGGGGGGGGGGGGGGGGGGGGGGGGGGGGGGGGGGGGGGGGGGGGGGGGGGGGGGGGGGGGGGGGGGGGGGGGGGGGGGGGGGGGGGGGGGGGGGGGGGGGGGGGGGGGGGGGGGGGGGGGGGGGGGGGGGGGGGGGGGGGGGGGGGGGGGGGGGGGGGGGGGGGGGGGGGGGGGGGGGGGGGGGGGGGGGGGGGGGGGGGGGGGGGGGGGGGGGGGGGGGGGGGGGGGGGGGGGGGGGGGGGGGGGGGGGGGGGGGGGGGGGGGGGGGGGGGGGGGGGGGGGGGGGGGGGGGGGGGGGGGGGGGGGGGGGGGGGGGGGGGGGGGGGGGGGGGGGGGGGGGGGGGGGGGGGGGGGGGGGGGGGGGGGGGGGGGGGGGGGGGGGGGGGGGGGGGGGGGGGGGGGGGGGGGGGGGGGGGGGGGGGGGGGGGGGGGGGGGGGGGGGGGGGGGGGGGGGGGGGGGGGGGGGGGGGGGGGGGGGGGGGGGGGGGGGGGGGGGGGGGGGGGGGGGGGGGGGGGGGGGGGGGGGGGGGGGGGGGGGGGGGGGGGGGGGGGGGGGGGGGGGGGGGGGGGGGGGGGGGGGGGGGGGGGGGGGGGGGGGGGGGGGGGGGGGGGGGGGGGGGGGGGGGGGGGGGGGGGGGGGGGGGGGGGGGGGGGGGGGGGGGGGGGGGGGGGGGGGGGGGGGGGGGGGGGGGGGGGGGGGGGGGGGGGGGGGGGGGGGGGGGGGGGGGGGGGGGGGGGGGGGGGGGGGGGGGGGGGGGGGGGGGGGGGGGGGGGGGGGGGGGGGGGGGGGGGGGGGGGGGGGGGGGGGGGGGGGGGGGGGGGGGGGGGGGGGGGGGGGGGGGGGGGGGGGGGGGGGGGGGGGGGGGGGGGGGGGGGGGGGGGGGGGGGGGGGGGGGGGGGGGGGGGGGGGGGGGGGGGGGGGGGGGGGGGGGGGGGGGGGGGGGGGGGGGGGGGGGGGGGGGGGGGGGGGGGGGGGGGGGGGGGGGGGGGGGGGGGGGGGGGGGGGGGGGGGGGGGGGGGGGGGGGGGGGGGGGGGGGGGGGGGGGGGGGGGGGGGGGGGGGGGGGGGGGGGGGGGGGGGGGGGGGGGGGGGGGGGGGGGGGGGGGGGGGGGGGGGGGGGGGGGGGGGGGGGGGGGGGGGGGGGGGGGGGGGGGGGGGGGGGGGGGGGGGGGGGGGGGGGGGGGGGGGGGGGGGGGGGGGGGGGGGGGGGGGGGGGGGGGGGGGGGGGGGGGGGGGGGGGGGGGGGGGGGGGGGGGGGGGGGGGGGGGGGGGGGGGGGGGGGGGGGGGGGGGGGGGGGGGGGGGGGGGGGGGGGGGGGGGGGGGGGGGGGGGGGGGGGGGGGGGGGGGGGGGGGGGGGGGGGGGGGGGGGCGGCGAGGCGGTAGGGTTTGAGGTAGTGGGCGGGGAGAAGGGACTGAGTCGTGCGTTACAAAGTGCAGATAAAACTAGCTCAGATTAGACAACCCGGCGTATCCGCCGCGCCCATGCCTATAGAGGCCCATAAGGCCTTGTAAAATGCTAAGAGTATGTCTAAGGCCCTGTTTGGTTCGGCTGTGAATTTCTAAAAGGAGCTGTGAAAAAACAGCTGTGAAAAGTCTGATGTGAAAAAGATGTAGATCATTTGGCAAACCAGCTGATACAACTTTTTCGTATTTTGGCCCGCAGCGGAATCCGATTTTGTAAAGCACGTCATGGGTTGCTTCCGCTTTTGGTTCAGATTTTGGTAGCGGATTTCTGGAATCGGATTCTGCTGGATTCGCCCTTCGGTTTACATTCTGCTGCGCGACAGCGGAATCCGTCGATAAAAGCTAAACCAAATAGGGCCTAACAGAGCCCTCAAAAACTCAACCTTCAAAACTAGTTTGAGGGCTGAAAAAATGTCATTTTGAAGGCCGAAAATCCCTGGCGCATTCTATTTTAAGGGTTGGTTTGAGGGCACTGATCTGCGCCCCGGCCTTCAAACCTTCAAAACAGGACAACAACATAAACATAAATCACTCTCAAATTTGCAAATAATCATGATCACATACATGAAACAAACGTGCAAATCATCATCATCATCACATAGTAAATCCCATGGATATCATAGCAAGACATACAACGTGCAAATGATCATTATCACATAGTCATCGAAGACATCATTTGCAAAACATAAAACGTATGAACAACTCAAGCACCGGTGAAGTTGTCCACACCTCCATCGCCTCCACCACTCATCGATGACTCACCTCGGAGAGTATACGACGCACCACCACCAGCACCACGCAGTAGCCTCTTCCTGCCCGCGATGTTCTCCTTGTACTCCATCCACCACGCCAATTGCTCTTCATCCATGTCCTTTCTAGACATCATCATGTGCTCCTTCTCCTCGGCCAGGAGCTCCTTCCATGCTTTTGCTTCCTTGAGCTTGATCATCCTCTCCTCCATCTCGGCCTTGCGCTTGGCATCTTCTCGCCTTGCTTCCAATTGTGCAAGTTTCACCTCTTTCTTTCTCTCAGTGATAATAAGCTTTGTCTCCAATGCCTTCGTTCTCAATGTCTCCTTTGACTTAATCATTTGATCAATCTTTTCCCTCAAGCTTGATGCCTCCGCTTCCATCTTCATCCTTTCTTTTCCCTTCTTGGTTCCGTCGGGCTTGTCATGGTTTCTTCCTTCTTCATCACTATCATCCATTTTGAGCATATCCGGGGGGGGGGGGGGGGGGGGGGGGGGGGGGGGGGGGGGGGGGGGGGGGGGGGGGGGGGGGGGGGGGGGGGGGGGGGGGGGGGGGGGGGGGGGGGGGGGGGGGGGGGGGGGGGGGGGGGGGGGGGGGGGGGGGGGGGGGGGGGGGGGGGGGGGGGGGGGGGGGGGGGGGGGGGGGGGGGGGGGGGGGGGGGGGGGGGGGGGGGGGGGGGGGGGGGGGGGGGGGGGGGGGGGGGGGGGGGGGGGGGGGGGGGGGGGGGGGGGGGGGGGGGGGGGGGGGGGGGGGGGGGGGGGGGGGGGGGGGGGGGGGGGGGGGGGGGGGGGGGGGGGGGGGGGGGGGGGGGGGGGGGGGGGGGGGGGGGGGGGGGGGGGGGGGGGGGGGGGGGGGGGGGGGGGGGGGGGGGGGGGGGGGGGGGGGGGGGGGGGGGGGGGGGGGGGGGGGGGGGGGGGGGGGGGGGGGGGGGGGGGGGGGGGGGGGGGGGGGGGGGGGGGGGGGGGGGGGGGGGGGGGGGGGGGGGGGGGGGGGGGGGGGGGGGGGGGGGGGGGGGGGGGGGGGGGGGGGGGGGGGGGGGGGGGGGGGGGGGGGGGGGGGGGGGGGGGGGGGGGGGGGGGGGGGGGGGGGGGGGGGGGGGGGGGGGGGGGGGGGGGGGGGGGGGGGGGGGGGGGGGGGGGGGGGGGGGGGGGGGGGGGGGGGGGGGGGGGGGGGGGGGGGGGGGGGGGGGGGGGGGGGGGGGGGGGGGGGGGGGGGGGGGGGGGGGGGGGGGGGGGGGGGGGGGGGGGGGGGGGGGGGGGGGGGGGGGGGGGGGGGGGGGGGGGGGGGGGGGGGGGGGGGGGGGGGGGGGGGGGGGGGGGGGGGGGGGGGGGGGGGGGGGGGGGGGGGGGGGGGGGGGGGGGGGGGGGGGGGGGGGGGGGGGGGGGGGGGGGGGGGGGGGGGGGGGGGGGGGGGGGGGGGGGGGGGGGGGGGGGGGGGGGGGGGGGGGGGGGGGGGGGGGGGGGGGGGGGGGGGGGGGGGGGGGGGGGGGGGGGGGGGGGGGGGGGGGGGGGGGGGGGGGGGGGGGGGGGGGGGGGGGGGGGGGGGGGGGGGGGGGGGGGGGGGGGGGGGGGGGGGGGGGGGGGGGGGGGGGGGGGGGAACGTAATAATTTCAAAAAATTTCCTACGCACACGCAAGATCATGGTGATGCATAGCAATGAGAGGGGAGAGTGTGTCCACGTACCCTCATAGACCGAAAGCGGAAGCGTTAGCACAACACGGTTGATGTAGTCGTACGTCTTCACGGCCCGACCGATCAAGCACCGAAACTACGGCACCTCCGAGTTCTAGCACACATTCAGCTCGATGACGTCCCTCGGACTCCAATCCAGCCGAGTGTCGAGGGAGAGTTCCGTCAGCATGACGGCATGGTGACGATCTTGACGTTCTACCGTCGCAGGGCTTCGCCTAACCACCGCTACGATATTATCGAGGTGGACTATGGTGGAGGGGGGCACCGCACATGGCTAAGAGATCCAAGGGATCAATTGTTGTTGTGTCTAGAGGTGCCCCGCTGGCCCCGTATATAAAGGATCAAGGGGGAGGGGGCGTCCAGCCAGGAGGAGGCGCGCCGAGGAGTCCTACTCCAACCGGTTGTAGGATTCCCCCCCTTCCAAGTAGTAGGAGTAGGAGTCAAGGAAAGGGGGAAGAGAAGAGAAGGAAGGAGGGGGCGCAGCCCCTCCCCCTAGTCCAATTCGGACTAGGCCTTGGGGGGGCGCTTAGCCTCTCCTCTCTCTTTCCCCTAAAGCCCAATAAGGGCCATATACTCCCCGACGAATTCCCGTAACTCTCCGGTACTCCGAAAAATACCCGAATCACTCGGAACCTCGCGGGCGCAAACGTCACCGCAAAAAATGAGCCATGGGTACTGGCTTCCCAAGTGGACCAATGCTTCTTCATTACCGATCCGCCAAAGCCCAGTCGTGTTGTCGTGAGGAGAGGCAAAAGGAAGATCATCAGAATGGATGGAGTCACCAATGAGCAAGACTTCGACAAGTACGGCGACCCGAAGATGGAACATGACGACAACGATGAAGTATCAGCATACACCACAAGAAGAAGCAGGACCACCCTACCTAAAGGACGTCCGTTCAAGACAAGAACTCCATTTATGAAAAATAAGAGCAAGAAGATTGTGAACAGATAGCTAGCTAAGATTGATTGTATTTAAATTGTAGCCTTCATTTCTCGATTGTATTTCATGGGCACTTTTGGAACTCATGAATATTTTTAAATTTCATGGACACTCGATCTCGATCCCCCTCCATCTCGATCGCTATCCCACCTCACCAGATCTGGCCCCCCTCGCTGCCGAGCACCCCCCGCACCCTCTCCCGGGGGGGGGGGGGGGGGGGGGGGGGGGGGGGGGGGGGGGGGGGGGGGGGGGGGGGGGGGGGGGGGGGGGGGGGGGGGGGGGGGGGGGGGGGGGGGGGGGGGGGGGGGGGGGGGGGGGGGGGGGGGGGGGGGGGGGGGGGGGGGGGGGGGGGGGGGGGGGGGGGGGGGGGGGGGGGGGGGGGGGGGGGGGGGGGGGGGGGGGGGGGGGGGGGGGGGGGGGGGGGGGGGGGGGGGGGGGGGGGGGGGGGGGGGGGGGGGGGGGGGGGGGGGGGGGGGGGGGGGGGGGGGGGGGGGGGGGGGGGGGGGGGGGGGGGGGGGGGGGGGGGGGGGGGGGGGGGGGGGGGGGGGGGGGGGGGGGGGGGGGGGGGGGGGGGGGGGGGGGGGGGGGGGGGGGGGGGGGGGGGGGGGGGGGGGGGGGGGGGGGGGGGGGGGGGGGGGGGGGGGGGGGGGGGGGGGGGGGGGGGGGGGGGGGGGGGGGGGGGGGGGGGGGGGGGGGGGGGGGGGGGGGGGGGGGGGGGGGGGGGGGGGGGGGGGGGGGGGGGGGGGGGGGGGGGGGGGGGGGGGGGGGGGGGGGGGGGGGGGGGGGGGGGGGGGGGGGGGGGGGGGGGGGGGGGGGGGGGGGGGGGGGGGGGGGGGGGGGGGGGGGGGGGGGGGGGGGGGGGGGGGGGGGGGGGGGGGGGGGGGGGGGGGGGGGGGGGGGGGGGGGGGGGGGGGGGGGGGGGGGGGGGGGGGGGGGGGGGGGGGGGGGGGGGGGGGGGGGGGGGGGGGGGGGGGGGGGGGGGGGGGGGGGGGGGGGGGGGGGGGGGGGGGGGGGGGGGGGGGGGGGGGGGGGGGGGGGGGGGGGGGGGGGGGGGGGGGGGGGGGGGGGGGGGGGGGGGGGGGGGGGGGGGGGGGGGGGGGGGGGGGGGGGGGGGGGGGGGGGGGGGGGGGGGGGGGGGGGGGGGGGGGGGGGGGGGGGGGGGGGGGGGGGGGGGGGGGGGGGGGGGGGGGGGGGGGGGGGGGGGGGGGGGGGGGGGGGGGGGGGGGGGGGGGGGGGGGGGGGGGGGGGGGGGGGGGGGGGGGGGGGGGGGGGGGGGGGGGGGGGGGGGGGGGGGGGGGGGGGGGGGGGGGGGGGGGGGGGGGGGGGGGGGGGGGGGGGGGGGGGGGGGGGGGGGGGGGGGGGGGGGGGGGGGGGGGGGGGGGGGGGGGGGGGGGGGGGGGGGGGGGGGGGGGGGGGGGGGGGGGGGGGGGGGGGGGGGGGGGGGGGGGGGGGGGGGGGGGGGGGGGGGGGGGGGGGGGGGGGGGGGGGGGGGGGGGGGGGGGGGGGGGGGGGGGGGGGGGGGGGGGGGGGGGGGGGGGGGGGGGGGGGGGGGGGGGGGGGGGGGGGGGGGGGGGGGGGGGGGGGGGGGGGGGGGGGGGGGGGGGGGGGGGGGGGGGGGGGGGGGGGGGGGGGGGGGGGGGGGGGGGGGGGGGGGGGGGGGGGGGGGGGGGGGGGGGGGGGGGGGGGGGGGGGGGGGGGGGGGGGGGGGGGGGGGGGGGGGGGGGGGGGGGGGGGGGGGGGGGGGGGGGGGGGGGGGGGGGGGGGGGGGGGGGGGGGGGGGGGGGGGGGGGGGGGGGGGGGGGGGGGGGGGGGGGGGGGGGGGGGGGGGGGGGGGGGGGGGGGGGGGGGGGGGGGGGGGGGGGGGGGGGGGGGGGGGGGGGGGGGGGGGGGGGGGGGGGGGGGGGGGGGGGGGGGGGGGGGGGGGGGGGGGGGGGGGGGGGGGGGGGGGGGGGGGGGGGGGGGGGGGGGGGGGGGGGGGGGGGGGGGGGGGGGGGGGGGGGGGGGGGGGGGGGGGGGGGGGGGGGGGGGGGGGGGGGGGGGGGGGGGGGGGGGGGGGGGGGGGGGGGGGGGGGGGGGGGGGGGGGGGGGGGGGGGGGGGGGGGGGGGGGGGGGGGGGGGGGGGGGGGGGGGGGGGGGGGGGGGGGGGGGGGGGGGGGGGGGGGGGGGGGGGGGGGGGGGGGGGGGGGGGGGGGGGGGGGGGGGGGGGGGGGGGGGGGGGGGGGGGGGGGGGGGGGGGGGGGGGGGGGGGGGGGGGGGGGGGGGGGGGGGGGGGGGGGGGGGGGGGGGGGGGGGGGGGGGGGGGGGGGGGGGGGGGGGGGGGGGGGGGGGGGGGGGGGGGGGGGGGGGGGGGGGGGGGGGGGGGGGGGGGGGGGGGGGGGGGGGGGGGGGGGGGGGGGGGGGGGGGGGGGGGGGGGGGGGGGGGGGGGGGGGGGGGGGGGGGGGGGGGGGGGGGGGGGGGGGGGGGGGGGGGGGGGGGGGGGGGGGGGGGGGGGGGGGGGGGGGGGGGGGGGGGGGGGGGGGGGGGGGGGGGGGGGGGGGGGGGGGGGGGGGGGGGGGGGGGGGGGGGGGGGGGGGGGGGGGGGGGGGGGGGGGGGGGGGGGGGGGGGGGGGGGGGGGGGGGGGGGGGGGGGGGGGGGGGGGGGGGGGGGGGGGGGGGGGGGGGGGGGGGGGGGGGGGGGGGGGGGGGGGGGGGGGGGGGGGGGGGGGGGGGGGGGGGGGGGGGGGGGGGGGGGGGGGGGGGGGGGGGGGGGGGGGGGGGGGGGGGGGGGGGGGGGGGGGGGGGGGGGGGGGGGGGGGGGGGGGGGGGGGGGGGGGGGGGGGGGGGGGGGGGGGGGGGGGGGGGGGGGGGGGGGGGGGGGGGGGGGGGGGGGGGGGGGGGGGGGGGGGGGGGGGGGGGGGGGGGGGGGGGGGGGGGGGGGGGGGGGGGGGGGGGGGGGGGGGGGGGGGGGGGGGGGGGGGGGGGGGGGGGGGGGGGGGGGGGGGGGGGGGGGGGGGGGGGGGGGGGGGGGGGGGGGGGGGGGGGGGGGGGGGGGGGGGGGGGGGGGGGGGGGGGGGGGGGGGGGGGGGGGGGGGGGGGGGGGGGGGGGGGGGGGGGGGGGGGGGGGGGGGGGGGGGGGGGGGGGGGGGGGGGGGGGGGGGGGGGGGGGGGGGGGGGGGGGGGGGGGGGGGGGGGGGGGGGGGGGGGGGGGGGGGGGGGGGGGGGGGGGGGGGGGGGGGGGGGGGGGGGGGGGGGGGGGGGGGGGGGGGGGGGGGGGGGGGGGGGGGGGGGGGGGGGGGGGGGGGGGGGGGGGGGGGGGGGGGGGGGGGGGGGGGGGGGGGGGGGGGGGGGGGGGGGGGGGGGGGGGGGGGGGGGGGGGGGGGGGGGGGGGGGGGGGGGGGGGGGGGGGGGGGGGGGGGGGGGGGGGGGGGGGGGGGGGGGGGGGGGGGGGGGGGGGGGGGGGGGGGGGGGGGGGGGGGGGGGGGGGGGGGGGGGGGGGGGGGGGGGGGGGGGGGGGGGGGGGGGGGGGGGGGGGGGGGGGGGGGGGGGGGGGGGGGGGGGGGGGGGGGGGGGGGGGGGGGGGGGGGGGGGGGGGGGGGGGGGGGGGGGGGGGGGGGGGGGGGGGGGGGGGGGGGGGGGGGGGGGGGGGGGGGGGGGGGGGGGGGGGGGGGGGGGGGGGGGGGGGGGGGGGGGGGGGGGGGGGGGGGGGGGGGGGGGGGGGGGGGGGGGGGGGGGGGGGGGGGGGGGGGGGGGGGGGGGGGGGGGGGGGGGGGGGGGGGGGGGGGGGGGGGGGGGGGGGGGGGGGGGGGGGGGGGGGGGGGGGGGGGGGGGGGGGGGGGGGGGGGGGGGGGGGGGGGGGGGGGGGGGGGGGGGGGGGGGGGGGGGGGGGGGGGGGGGGGGGGGGGGGGGGGGGGGGGGGGGGGGGGGGGGGGGGGGGGGGGGGGGGGGGGGGGGGGGGGGGGGGGGGGGGGGGGGGGGGGGGGGGGGGGGGGGGGGGGGGGGGGGGGGGGGGGGGGGGGGGGGGGGGGGGGGGGGGGGGGGGGGGGGGGGGGGGGGGGGGGGGGGGGGGGGGGGGGGGGGGGGGGGGGGGGGGGGGGGGGGGGGGGGGGGGGGGGGGGGGGGGGGGGGGGGGGGGGGGGGGGGGGGGGGGGGGGGGGGGGGGGGGGGGGGGGGGGGGGGGGGGGGGGGGGGGGGGGGGGGGGGGGGGGGGGGGGGGGGGGGGGGGGGGGGGGACTAGGTATTGGACACCGACGATCGAATCTCGGGCAAGTAACATACCGATGACAAAGGGAACAACGTATGTTGTTATGCGGTCTGACCGATAAAGATCTTCGTAGAATATGTAGGAGCCAATATGGGCATCCAGGTCCCGCTATTGGTTATTGACCGGAGACGTGTCTCGGTCATGTCTACACTGTTCTCGAACCGTAGGGTCCGCACGCTTAAGGTTTCGATGACAGTTATATTATGAGTTTATGAGTTTTGATGTACCGAAGGAGTTCGGAGACCCGGATGAGATCGGGAACATGACGAGGAGTCTCGAAATGGTCAAGACGTAAAGATCGATATATTGGACGACTATATTCGGACATCGGAAAGGTTCCGAGTGATTCGGGTATTTTTCGGAGTACCGGGTAGTTACGGGAGAAGTAATGGGCCTTGATGGGCTTTAGTGGGAAGAGGAAAAAGGCTGCTGCGCCCCCCCTCCCCTTTGGTCCGAATTGGAGGGGGGGGGGGGGGGGGGGATTGGACTAGGGAAAAGGGGGCCGGCCACCTCTCCTTCTCCTCCACTTCCTTCTCCCTTCCTCCCCTCTTGATGGACTCCTACTAGGACTTGGAGTCCTAGTAGGACTCCCATCCTGGCCGCACCAATAGCCTTGGCCGGCCTCCTCCTCCTCCATCCTTTATATACTGAGGCAGGGGGCACCCCATAGACACACAAGTTGATCCGGGGGGGGGGGGGGGGGGGGGGGGGGGGGGGGGGGGGGGGGGGGGGGGGGGGGTGAAACCAAAAGATGCAAAGTTAATAATGATAGTGCAACTTATTTGTGGCACTACCATTTAGGTCATATTGGTGTAAAGCGCATGAAGAAACTCCATGCTAATGGGTTTTTGGAATCACTTGATTATGAACCAGTTGATGCTTGCGAACCATGCCTCATGGGCAAGATGACTAAAACGCCGTTCTCCAGAACTATGGAGCGAGCAACTGACTTATTGGAAATAATACATACTGATGTATGAGATCCGATGAGTGTTAAGGCTCGTGGCGGGTAGCATTATTTTCTGACCTTCACAGATGATTTGAGCAGATATGGGTATATCTACTTAATGAAACACAAGTCTGAAATATTTGAAAAGTTCAAAGAATTTCAGAGTGAAGTGGAGAATCATCGTAACAAGAAAATAAAAGTTTCTACGATATGATCACAGAGGTAAAATATTTGAGTTATGAGTCTGGCCTTCAGTTAAAACAATGTGAAATAGTTTCACTACTCACGCCACCTGGAACACCACAGCATAATGGTGTGTCCGAACATCATAACCGTACTTTATTAGATATGGTGCGATCTATGATGTCTCTTACCGATCTACCACTATCGTTTTGGGGTTATGCATTAAAGACAGTTGCATTCACGTTTAAAAGGGCACCATCTAAGTCCGTTGAGACGACACAATCTGAACTGTGGTTTGGCAGGAAACCAAAGTTGTCGTTTCTTAAAGTTTGGGATTGTGATGCTTATATGAAAAAGTTTCATCCTGATAAGCTCAAACCCAAATCGGAGAAATATGTCTTCATAGGATACCCAAAGGAGACTATTGGGTACACCTTTTTTGTAACCGAGTTATCGGCAACTGGCAGGAGCCATATGGTTGTCGCTTTATTGTATGCAATGCAATCGCATTGTAATGCTTTACTTTATCACTAAGCGGTAGCGATAGTCGTGGAAGCATAAGATTGGCGAGACGACAACGATGCTACAATGGAGATCAAGGTGTCGCGCCGATGACGATGGTGATCACGACGGTGCTTCGAAGATGGAGATCACAAGCACAAGATGATGGTGGCCATATCATATCACTTATATTGATTGCATGTGATGTTTATCTTTTATGCATCTTATCTTGCTTTGATTGACGGTAGCATTATAAGATGATCTCTCACTAATTATCAAGAAGTGTTCTCCCTGAGTATGCAACGTTGCGAAAGTTCTTCGTGCTGAGACACCACGTGATGATTGGGTGTGATAGGCTCTACGTTCAAATACAACGGGTGCAAAACAGTTGCACATGCAGAATACTCAGGTTATACTTGACGAGCCAAGCATATACAGATATGGCCTCGGAACACGGAGACCAAAAGGTCGAGCGTGAATCATATAGCAGATATGATCAACATAACGATGTTCACCAATGAAACTACTCCATCTCACGTGATGATCGGACATGGTTTAGTTGATTTGGATCACGTAATCACTTAGAGGATTAGAGGGATGTCTATCTAAGTGGGAGTTCTTAAGTAATATGATTAATTGAACTTAAATTTATCATGAACTTAGTCCTGGTAGTATTTTGCAAATTATGTTGTAGATCAATAGCTCGCGTTGTTGCTTCCCTGTGTTTATTTTGATATGTTCCTAGAGAAAATTTTGTTGAAAGATGTTAGTAGCAATGATGCGGATTGGATCCGTGATCTAAGGTTTATCCTCATTGCTGCACAGAAGAATTATGTCCTTGATGCACCGCTAGGTGACGGACCTATTGCAGGAGCAGATGTAGACGTTATGAACGTTTGGCTAGCTCAATATGATGACTACTTGATAGTTTAGTGCACCATGCTTAATGGCTTAGAATCAGGACTTCAAAGACGTTTTGAACGTCATGGAGCATATGAGATGTTCCAGGAGTTGAAGTTAATATTTCAAGCAAATACCCGAGTTGCGAGATATGAAGTCTCCAACAAGTTCTATAGCTAAAAGATGGAGGAGAATCGCTCAACTAGTGAGCATGTGCTCAGATTGTCTGAGTACTACAATTGCTTGAATCAAGTGGGAGTTAATCTTCCAGATAAGATAGTGATTGGCAGAATTCTCTAGTCACCATCACCAAGTTAGTAGAACTTCGTGATGAACTATGATATGCAAGGGATAACGGAAATGATTCCCAAGCTCTTCGTAATGCGGAAATTGACGAAGGTAGAAATCGAGAAAAAACATCAAGTGTTGATGGTAGACAAGACCACTAGTTTCAAGAAAAGGGCAGAGGGAAGAAGGGGAACTTCAAGAACAACAGCAAGCAAGTTGCTGCTCAAGTGAAGAAGTCCAAGTCTGGTCCTAAGCCTGAGACTAAGTGTTTCTACTGCAAAGGGACTGGTCACTGGAAGCGGAACTACCCCAAGTGATTGGCAGATAAGAAGGATGGCAAAGTGAACATAAGTATATTTGATATACATGTTATTGATGTGTACTTTACTAGTGTTTATAGCAACCCCTCAGTATTTGATACTAGTTCAGTTGCTAAGATTAGTAACTCGAAACGGGAGTTGCAGAATAAACAGAGACTAGTTAAGGGTGAAGTGACGATGTGTGTTGGAAGTGGTTCCAAGATTGATATGATCATCATCGCACACTCCCTATACTTTCGGGATTAGTGTTGAACCTGAATAAGTGTTATTTGGAGTTTGCATTGAGCATGAATATGATTTGATCATGTTTATTGTAATACGGTTATTCATTTAAGTAAGAGAATAAACTGTTGTTCTGTTTACATGAATAAAACCTTATATGGTTACACACCCAATGAAAAGGGGGGGGGGGGGGGGGGGGGGGGGGGGGGGGGGGGGGGGGGGGGGGGGGGGGGGGGGGGGGGGGGGGGGGGGGGGGGGGGGGGGGGGGGGGGGGGGGGGGGGGGGGGGGGGGGGGGGGGGGGGGGGGGGGGGGGGGGGGGGGGGGGGGGGGGGGGGGGGGGGGGGGGGGGGGGGGGGGGGGGGGGGGGGGGGGGGGGGGGGGGGGGGGGGGGGGGGGGGGGGGGGGGGGGGGGGGGGGGGGGGGGGGGGGGGGGGGGGGGGGGGGGGGGGGGGGGGGGGGGGGGGGGGGGGGGGGGGGGGGGGGGGGGGGGGGGGGGGGGGGGGGGGGGGGGGGGGGGGGGGGGGGGGGGGGGGGGGGGGGGGGGGGGGGGGGGGGGGGGGGGGGGGGGGGGGGGGGGGGGGGGGGGGGGGGGGGGGGGGGGGGGGGGGGGGGGGGGGGGGGGGGGGGGGGGGGGGGGGGGGGGGGGGGGGGGGGGGGGGGGGGGGGGGGGGGGGGGGGGGGGGGGGGGGGGGGGGGGGGGGGGGGGGGGGGGGGGGGGGGGGGGGGGGGGGGGGGGGGGGGGGGGGGGGGGGGGGGGGGGGGGGGGGGGGGGGGGGGGGGGGGGGGGGGGGGGGGGGGGGGGGGGGGGGGGGGGGGGGGGGGGGGGGGGGGGGGGGGGGGGGGGGGGGGGGGGGGGGGGGGGGGGGGGGGGGGGGGGGGGGGGGGGGGGGGGGGGGGGGGGGGGGGGGGGGGGGGGGGGGGGGGGGGGGGGGGGGGGGGGGGGGGGGGGGGGGGGGGGGGGGGGGGGGGGGGGGGGGGGGGGGGGGGGGGGGGGGGGGGGGGGGGGGGGGGGGGGGGGGGGGGGGGGGGGGGGGGGGGGGGGGGGGGGGGGGGGGGGGGGGGGGGGGGGGGGGGGGGGGGGGGGGGGGGGGGGGGGGGGGGGGGGGGGGGGGGGGGGGGGGGGGGGGGGGGGGGGGGGGGGGGGGGGGGGGGGGGGGGGGGGGGGGGGGGGGGGGGGGGGGGGGGGGGGGGGGGGGGGGGGGGGGGGGGGGGGGGGGGGGGGGGGGGGGGGGGGGGGGGGGGGGGGGGGGGGGGGGGGGGGGGGGGGGGGGGGGGGGGGGGGGGGGGGGGGGGGGGGGGGGGGGGGGGGGGGGGGGGGGGGGGGGGGGGGGGGGGGGGGGGGGGGGGGGGGGGGGGGGGGGGGGGGGGGGGGGGGGGGGGGGGGGGGGGGGGGGGGGGGGGGGGGGGGGGGGGGGGGGGGGGGGGGGGGGGGGGGGGGGGGGGGGGGGGGGGGGGGGGGGGGGGGGGGGGGGGGGGGGGGGGGGGGGGGGGGGGGGGGGGGGGGGGGGGGGGGGGGGGGGGGGGGGGGGGGGGGGGGGGGGGGGGGGGGGGGGGGGGGGGGGGGGGGGGGGGGGGGGGGGGGGGGGGGGGGGGGGGGGGGGGGGGGGGGGGGGGGGGGGGGGGGGGGGGGGGGGGGGGGGGGGGGGGGGGGGGGGGGGGGGGGGGGGGGGGGGGGGGGGGGGGGGGGGGGGGGGGGGGGGGGGGGGGGGGGGGGGGGGGGGGGGGGGGGGGGGGGGGGGGGGGGGGGGGGGGGGGGGGGGGGGGGGGGGGGGGGGGGGGGGGGGGGGGGGGGGGGGGGGGGGGGGGGGGGGGGGGGGGGGGGGGGGGGGGGGGGGGGGGGGGGGGGGGGGGGGGGGGGGGGGGGGGGGGGGGGGGGGGGGGGGGGGGGGGGGGGGGGGGGGGGGGGGGGGGGGGGGGGGGGGGGGGGGGGGGGGGGGCGGTGAAGCCTGTATTTACAAGAAAGTGAGTGGGAGCTCTGTATCGTTTCTGACATTATATGTAGATGACATATTGTTGATTGGAAATGATATAGAATTTCTGGATAGCATAAAAGGATACTTGAATAAGAGTTTTTCAATGAAAGACCTCAGAGAAGCTGCTTATATATTGGGCATCAAGATCTATAGAGATAGATCAAGGCGCTTAATAGGACTTTCACAAAGCACATATCTTGTCAAAGTTTTGAAGAAGTTCAAAATGGATCAGTCAAAGAAAGGGTTCTTGCCTATGTTACAAGGTATGAAGTTGAGTAAGACTCAAAACCCGACCATGGCAGAAGATAGAGAGAGAATGAAAGTCATTCCCTATGCCTCAGCCATAGGTTCTATAAAGTATGCCATGATGTGTACCAGACCTATTGTGTACCTTGCCATGAGTTTGGCAAGGGGGTACAATAGTGATCCAGGAGTAGATCACTGGACAGCGGTCAAAATTTATCCTTAGTTACCTAAGAGGACTAAGGAGATATTTCTCGGTTATGGAGGTGATAAAGAGTTCGTCGTAAAGGGTTACATCGATGCAAGCTTTAACACCAATTCGGATGACTCAGAGTCTCAATCTAGATACATATTGATAGTGGGAGCAATTAGCTAGAGTAGCACCATGCAGAGCATTTTAGACATAGGGGGGGGGGGGGGGGGGGGGGGGGGGGGGGGGGGGGGGGGGGGGGGGGGGGGGGGGGGGGGGGGGGGGGGGGGGGGGGGGGGGGGGGGGGGGGGGGGGGGGGGGGGGGGGGGGGGGGGGGGGGGGGGGGGGGGGGGGGGGGGGGGGGGGGGGGGGGGGGGGGGGGGGGGGGGGGGGGGGGGGGGGGGGCTAGTAAACCCTTCGGGTGTTGGTCACATGGCCCCCCCCCCCCCCCCCCCCCCCCCCCCCCCCCCCCCCCCCCCCCCCCCCCCCCCCCCCCCCCCCCCCCCCCCCCCCCCCCCCCCTCTAGTGCAAGTGGGAGACTGAAGGAAATATGCCTAGAGGCAATAATAAAGTTGTTATTTTATATTTCCTTATTCATGATAAAGGTTTATTATTCATGCTAGAATTGTATTGATCGGAAGCCTTAATACATGCGTGAATACATAAACAAACAACGTGTCCCTAGTGAGCCTCTACTAGACTCGCTCGTTGATCAAAGATGGTTAAGGTTTCCTAACCATGGACATGAGTTGTCATTTGATAACGGGATCACATCATTAGGAGAATGATGTGATGGACAAGACCCATCCGTTAGCTTAGCATAATGATCGTTCAGTTTTATTGCTATTGCTTTCTTCATGTCAAATACATATTCCTTCGACTATGAGATTATGCAACTCCCAGATACCGGAGGAATGCCTTGTGTGCTATCAAACATCACAATGTAACTGGGTGATTATAAAGATGCTCTACAGGTATCTCCGAAGGTGTTTGTTGAGTTGGCATAGATTGAGATTAGGATTTCTCACTCCGAGTATCGGAGAGGTATCTCTGGGCCCTCTCGGTAATACACATCATAAGAAGCCTTGCAAGCAAAGTGACTAATGAGTTAGTTGCAAGATGATGTATTACAGAACGAGTAAAGAGACTTGCCGGTAACGAGATTGAACTAGGTATGAAGATACCGACGATCGAATCTCGGGCAAGTAACATATCGATGAACAAAGGGAATTACGTATGTTGTCATAAAGGTTTGACCGATAAAGATCTTCGTGGAATATGTAGGAACCAATATGGGCATCTAGGTCCCGCTATTGGTTATTGACTGGAGAAGCGTCTCGGTCATGTCTACATCATTCTCGAACCCGTAGGGTCCGCACGCTTAATGTTCGTTGACGATATAGTATTGTATGAGTTATGTATGTTGGTGACCGAATGTTGTTCGGAGTCCTAGATGAGATCACAAACATGACGAGGAGCTCCGGAATGGTCCGGAGGTAAAGATTAATATATGGGATAATCCCCCCCCCCCCCCCCCCCCCCCCCCCCCCCCCCCCCCCCCCCCCCCCCCCCCCCCCCCCCCCCCCCCCCCCCCCCCCCCCCCCCCCCCCCCCCCCCCCCCCCCCCCCCCCCCCCCCCCCCCCCCCCCCCCCCCCCCCCCCCCCCCCCCCCCCCCCCCCCCCCCCCCCCCCCCCCCCCCCCCCCCCCCCCCCCCCCCCCCCCCCCCCCCCCCCCCCCCCCCCCCCCCCCCCCCCCCCCCCCCCCCCCCCCCCCCCCCCCCCCCCCCCCCCCCCCCCCCCCCCCCCCCCCCCCCCCCCCCCCCCCCCCCCCCCCCCCCCCCCCCCCCCCCCCCCCCCCCCCCCCCCCCCCCCCCCCCCCCCCCCCCCCCCCCCCCCCCCCCCCCCCCCCCCCCCCCCCCCCCCCCCCCCCCCCCCCCCCCCCCCCCCCCCCCCCCCCCCCCCCCCCCCCCCCCCCCCCCCCCCCCCCCCCCCCCCCCCCCCCCCCCCCCCCCCCCCCCCCCCCCCCCCCCCCCCCCCCCCCCCCCCCCCCCCCCCCCCCCCCCCCCCCCCCCCCCCCCCCCCCCCCCCCCCCCCCCCCCCCCCCCCCCCCCCCCCCCCCCCCCCCCCCCCCCCCCCCCCCCCCCCCCCCCCCCCCCCCCCCCCCCCCCCCCCCCCCCCCCCCCCCCCCCCCCCCCCCCCCCCCCCCCCCCCCCCCCCCCCCCCCCCCCCCCCCCCCCCCCCCCCCCCCCCCCCCCCCCCCCCCCCCCCCCCCCCCCCCCCCCCCCCCCCCCCCCCCCCCCCCCCCCCCCCCCCCCCCCCCCCCCCCCCCCCCCCCCCCCCCCCCCCCCCCCCCCCCCCCCCCCCCCCCCCCCCCCCCCCCCCCCCCCCCCCCCCCCCCCCCCCCCCCCCCCCCCCCCCCCCCCCCCCCCCCCCCCCCCCCCCCCCCCCCCCCCCCCCCCCCCCCCCCCCCCCCCCCCCCCCCCCCCCCCCCCCCCCCCCCCCCCCCCCCCCCCCCCCCCCCCCCCCCCCCCCCCCCCCCCCCCCCCCCCCCCCCCCCCCCCCCCCCCCCCCCCCCCCCCCCCCCCCCCCCCCCCCCCCCCCCCCCCCCCCCCCCCCCCCCCCCCCCCCCCCCCCCCCCCCCCCCCCCCCCCCCCCCCCCCCCCCCCCCCCCCCCCCCCCCCCCCCCCCCCCCCCCCCCCCCCCCCCCCCCCCCCCCCCCCCCCCCCCCCCCCCCCCCCCCCCCCCCCCCCCCCCCCCCCCCCCCCCCCCCCCCCCCCCCCCCCCCCCCCCCCCCCCCCCCCCCCCCCCCCCCCCCCCCCCCCCCCCCCCCCCCCCCCCCCCCCCCCCCCCCCCCCCCCCCCCCCCCCCCCCCCCCCCCCCCCCCCCCCCCCCCCCCCCCCCCCCCCCCCCCCCCCCCCCCCCCCCCCCCCCCCCCCCCCCCCCCCCCCCCCCCCCCCCCCCCCCCCCCCCCCCCCCCCCCCCCTCTCAACTCGGGCATTTGCTTGAAATATTAACTTCAACTCCTAGAACATCTCACATGGTCCATGATGTTCAAAATGTCTTTGAAGTCCCGATTCTAAGCCGTAAAGCATGGCACACTAAACTATTGAGTAGTCATCAGATCGAGCTTGCCAGACATTCATAACATCAGCATCTGCTCTTGCAGCAGGCCTTTCACCTAGCGGTGCATCAAGGACATAATTCTTCTGTGCAGCAATGAGGATAATTCTCAAGTTACGGACCCAGTCCGTGTAGTTGCTACCATCATCTTTCAACTTAGCTTTCTGTAGGAACGCATTAAAATTCAAGGGAACGGTAGCACGGGCCATTGATCTACAACATAGATATGCAAATACTATTAGGACTAAGTTCATGATAAATTAAGTTCAATTAATCAAATTACTTAAGAACTCCCACTTAGATAGACATCTCTCAACTCATCTAAATGATACGTGATCCAAATCAACTAAACCATGTCCGATCATCACGTGAGATGGAGTAGTCATCAATGGTGAACATCTCTATGTTGATCATATCTACTATATGATTCACGTTCGACCTTTCGGTCTCCAGTGTTCCGAGGCCATGTCTGTACATGCCAGGCTCGTCAAGTTTAACCTGAGTATTCCGCATGTGCAAAACTGTCTTGCACCCGTTGTATGTGAACGTAGAGTCTATCACACCCGATCATCACGTGGTGTCTCAACACGACGAACTGTCGCAATGGTGCATACTCAAGGAGAACACTTACACCTTGAAATTTAGTTAAGGGATCATCTTATAATGCTACCACCGTACTAAGCAAAATAAGATGCATAAAAGATAAACATCACATGCAATCAAAATATGTGACATGATATGGCCATCATCATCTTGTGATTTTGATCTCCATCTCCAAAGCATCGTCATGATCTCCATCATCACCGACTCGACACCTTTGATCTCCATCGTAGCATCGAGATCGTCTCGCCAACTATTGCTTCTACAACTACCGCTAACGCATAGTGATAAAGTAAAGCAATTACATGGCGTTTGCATTTCATACAATAAAGAGACAACCATAAGGCTCCTGCCGGTTTCCGGTAACTTTTACAAAACATGATCATCTCATACAATAACGTATATCACATCATGTCTTGACCATATCACATCACAACATGCCCTGCAAAAACAAGTTAGACATCCTCTACTTTGTTGTTGCAAGTTTTACGTGGCTGTTACGGGCTTCTAGCAAGAACCGTTCTTACCTACGCATCAAAACCACAACGGTGTTTTGTCAAGTTTGCTGTTTTAACCTTCTTCAAGGACTGGCCGCGGTCAAATTCGATTCAACTAAAGTAGGAGAAACAGACACCCACCAGCCACCTTTCCCCCCCCCCCCCCCCCCCCCCCCCCCCCCCCCCGTCTCATGTGCGTGGACATGTAAGGTTGGTCCGGGCCGCTTCATCCCACAATATTGCCAAATCAAAATAAGACGTTGGTGGTAAGCAGTATGACTATCACCGCCCACAACTCTTTGTGTTCTACTCGTGCATATCATCTACGCATAGACCTGGCTCGGATACCACTGGTTGGGAAACGTTGCATGGAAAACAAAAAAATTCTACGCACACGCAAGATCTATCAAGGAGATGCATAGCAACGAGAGGGGGAGAGTGTGTCTATGTACCCTCGTAGTCCGGAAGAGTTTCACAACACGGTTGATGTAGTCGAACTTTCTTTGCGCTCCACCGATCGAGTACCGAACGTACGGCACCTCCGAGTTCTGCACACGTTCAGCTCGGTGACGTCCCTCGCCTTCTTGATCCAGTAAGGTGTCAAGGTAGTAGATGAGTTCCGTCAGCACGACGGCGTGGTGACGGTGATGGTGATGTGATCTGTGCAGGGCTTCGCCTAAGCACCGCGAGAATCTGACCGGGGGTGTAAACTGTGGAGGGGGGGCGCCGCACACGGCTAACAATTGATGTTGTGTGTTCTAGGCGCCCCCCTTCCCACATATATATAGGTGGGAGGGGAGGAGAGGCAGCCAGGGGGCGCCCCAAGTAGGATTCCCAAGTAGGCCGAATCCTACTTGGGGTCTTCCCCAATTCGCCCCCCCTACCATAATTGCCGGAAGGAGAAAAGGGAAGAGGGAAGAAGAGAAGGAAGGGGGACGAACCCCCTCTTCTCCTTCTCCTATTCGGCCTCCTTTCATAGGGGGGCGCGCCACCCCTTGTGGGTTGGTGTGCTCCCCTCTCATGGCCCATATGGCCCATATCTTCTCCCCGGGGGTTCCGGTAACCCCTCCGGTACTCCGATAAATACCCGATACACTCCGGAACACTTCCGGTGTCCGAATACTATCATCCTATATATCAATCTTTACCTCTTGACCATTTCGAGACTCCTCGTCATGTCCGTGATCTCATCCGGGACTCCGAACAACATTCGATCACCAAATCACATAACTCATATAATACAATATCGGCATTGAACGTTAAGCGTGCGAACCCTACGGGTTCGAGAACTATGTAGACATGAACGAGACACCTCTCCGGTCAATAACCAATAGCGGAACCTGGATGCTCATATTGGTTCCTACATATTCTACAAAGATCTTTATCGGTCGAACCATTATGACAACATACGTTATTCCCTTTGTCCATCGGTATGTTACTTGCCCGAGATTCAATCATCGGTATCTTCATACCTAGTTCAATCTCGTTACCGGCAAGTCTCTTTACTCATTCCGTAATACATCATCATGCAACTAACTCATTAGTCACTTTGCTTGTAAGGCTTCTTATGATGTGTATTACCAAGAGGGCCCAGAGATACTTCTCCGATACTCGGAGTGACAAATCCTAATCTTGATCTATGCCAACCCAACAAACACCTTCGAAGATACCTGTAGAGCATATTTATGATCACCCAGTTACGTTGTGACGTTTGATAGCACACAAGGCATTCCTCCGGTATCCGGGAGTTGCATAATCTCATAGTCAGAGGAATATGTATTTGACATGAAGAAAGCAATAGCAATTAAACTGAACGATCATAATGCTAAGCTAACGGATGGGTCTTGTCCATCACATCATACTCCTAATATGTGATCCCGTTATCAAATGACAACTCATGTCCATGGTTAGGAAACCATAACCATCTTTGATCAACGAGCTAGTCTAGTAGAGGCTCACTAGGGACACGGTGTTTGTTTATGTATTCACACATGTATTAAGGTTTCCGGTCAATACAATTCTAGCATGAATAATAAACATTTATCATGAATAAGGAAATATAAAATAACAACTTTATTATTGCCTCTAGGGCATATTTCCTTCACATGCTACGGGAATCACAAACTTTAACACAAGTATTTCTACCAATCCATAATTACTCATTGGCATGACTCTAATATCACCATCTTTATATCTCAAAATAAATGCAAGGAATCAAACTTCTCATCTATTCAATGCTCTTTATATGAAAAAATTTATTATATCCCTCTTGGATGCCCATCATATTAGGACTAAATTCATAACCTAAGCAAATTACCATGCTGTTTAAAGACTCTCAGAATAATATAAGTGAAGCATGAGAGTTCAATAATTTCTATAAAATAAAGCCACCGCCGTGCTCTAAAAAGATATAAGTGAAGCACTAGAGCAAACTGCCTAGCTCAAAAGATATAAGTGAAGCACATAGAGTATTCTAATAAATTCACGATTAATGTGTGTCCCTCTCAAAAGGTGTGTACAGCAAGGATGATTGTGGCAAACTAAAAAGCAAAGACTCATATCATACAAGACGCTCCAGGCAAAACACATATCATGTGGTGAATAAAAATATAGCCTTAAGTAAATTTATCGATGGATTGAAGACAAAAAAGGGGATGCCATCAGAGGCATCCCCAAGCTTAGATGCTTGGTTGTCCTTGAATATTACCTTGGGGTGCCTTGGGCATCCCCAAGTTTAGGCTCTTGCCACTCCTTATTCCGTTGTCCATCAAATCTTTACCCAAAACTTGAAAACTTCACAACTCAAAACTCAACAGAAAACTCATAAGATCCGTTAGTATAATAAAATAAATCACCACTTTAGGTACTGTTGTGAACTTATTATTTATTTATATTGGTGTAATATCTACTGTATTCCAACTTCTCCATGGTTCATACCCCCCGATACTACCCATAGATTCGTCAAAATAAGCAAACAACACATAGAAAACAGAATCTGTCAAAAACAGAACAGTCTGTAGTAATCTGGAAATTTCGTATACTTATGTAACTCAAAAAATTCTGAAAAATTAGGAAAATTTATAAAATTTGTATATAAATATTGTGTAGAAAATTCAGATCAAAATCATGTTTTTGTGATTTTTTAAATTTCTGGCAATGAGCGCAAAAGTTTCTGTTTTTCAGCAAGATCAAATCAACTATCACCATAGACCATCCCAAAGGTCTTACTTGGCTCAAACAATAATTAAAACACCAAAACACAATCACTACAGAGATAATAATTTATATTTATTGATAAACAGAACCAAAATCAAAAAACATAAAAATAAAATTGGGTTGCCTCCCGACAAGCGCTATTGTTTAACGCCCCTAGCTAGGCATAAAACATAGATCGAGGTATTGTCATCTTTGGTATGCAATTCTTCAATTGCACACTGATAAACCCTAGGATATTCCTTGGTTTTATTAATAATCACACTCCTAGGCAAGAAATCAAGAAATTCACTCGTAGCAATTGGTTCCTTAATAATATTGATAAAGTTAGGGTGAACACTTATCATCTTAAGATCTTCGTTTCCTTTACTAGAAGATTCACCCTTATTTTTAGGAACATAAATAAACTTAGTAGCTTTAGTAGGAGGAAAGATTGGAGTAGTTTTAACATAGGCAAAAGTGGAACCCAAGTTGGTAATAATGTCTTCTAGCTTATCAATTCTAGTAGAACCTTGATCTATCTTCTCATTAACTATGGGCTCTTTTTCCTTTAGATTCTTTAAAGTGATTCCTACCTTTGATCCAAATTGAGTAATATGATTATGAATCTTCTTATCCAAGTTTTCAATAAGCTCTACGGTAGCAATTTTATTCTCAATAATATCAAGCCTTTGCATCACATGCTCCAAAGTTAAAATCGTTTCATTAACCATGAGTGGTGGTGAGCCTACCAAATCTATCATAGCATTATAAGCATCCAAGGTATGGCTCCCCAAGAAATTCCAGTAATGGTATCTAGAACATATCTATACCAAGTAGTAATACCCACATAAAAATTACGGAGGCGAACGGTAGTAGATTGCTTACGAGTAGATCTATTTTGAGCATTGCAAATTCTATACCAAATATCTTTTAAATTTTCTCCCTCCCTTTGTTTAAAATTGAGAAACTCACTTTCAGGGGTACTAGCAATGGTAGGAGGACTAGCCATGCAAGCAAAAAAAAGCGATCTAGCACACGAGCAAAAAAAAAAGCAAACGAAAAAGACGAACGAAAGAAGGACGAATCAAAAGGCAAATCTTTTTGTGTTTTTCTGAAAATGTTTTAGAAGTGAAGGAGAGGAAAATGGCAAATAATGTAATGCAAGAGATGAGAGTTTATGATGGGTACTTGGTAGACTTGACGTAGAACCTCCCTGGCAACGGCGCCAAAAATTCTTCCTGCTACTTCTTGAGCTTGCATTGATTTTTCCCTTGAAGAGGAAAGGGTGATGCAGCAAAGTAGAGATAAGTATTTCCCTCAGTTAAGAACCAACGTATCAATCCAGTAGGAGGCACAAGCAAGTGTCCAATCTATGCACCTGCACAAACTAACAAACACTTGCACTCAACGCGAAAAATGGGTTGTCAATCCCTTCACGGTCTTAAACAAGAGTGGGATCTAATAGAGATAGGTATAAAAGATAAATAAAAAGGACAACTAAAATAAATCTAAATAAATTGCAGCAAGGTATTTTTGGGTTTTTTGGTTTATAGATCTGAAAATATATGATGGAAAATAGACCCGGGGGCCATAGGTTTCACTAGAGGCTTCTCTCTCGAAGATAGCATACGGTGGGTGAACAAATTACTGTTGAGCAATTGATAGAAAAGTGCAAAGTTATGACGATATCTAAGGCAATGATCATGAATATAGGCATCACGTCCGTGACAAGTAGACCGAAACGATTCTGCATCTACTACTATTACTCCACACATCGACCGCTATCCAGCATGCATCTAGAGTATTAAGTTCATAAGAACGGAGTAACGCCTTAAGCAAGATGACATGATGTAGAGGGATAAACTCAAACAATATGATATAAACCCCATCTTTTTATCCTTGATGGCAACAATACAATATGTGCCTCGCTACCCCTTGTGTCACTGGGTGAGGAAACCGCAAGATTGAACCCAAAACTAAGCACCTCTCCCATTGCAAGAAAAACCAATCTAGTTGGCCAAACCAAACTGATAGTTCGAAGAGAAATACAAAGATATCTTAATCATGCATTAAAGAGTTCAGAGAAGACTCAAATAATATTCATAGATAATCTGATCATAAATCGACAATTCATCGGATCTCAACAAACACACCGCAAAAAAGTATTACATCGAATAGATCTCCAAGAACATCGAGGAGAACATTGTATTGAAGATCAAAGAGAGAGAAGAAGCCATCTAGCTACTAGCTATGGACCCGTAGGTCTGTGGTAAACTACTCACGCATCATTGGTAGGGCAGCAAGGTTGATGTAGAGGCCCTCCGTGATCGAATCCCCCTCCGACAGATCGCCGGAAAAGGCCCCAAGATGGGATCTCACGAGAACAGAGGCTTGCGGCGGCAGAAAAGTATTTTGGTGGACGCTTTTGGTGGTTTGGGAATATTTGGGAATTTATAGCGCAAGAATTAGGGTTGGAGGACTCCCGAGGGGCCCCCAAGCCCTCAGGGCGCGCCCCCCTGGGGCGTGCCTAGCAGGCTTGTGGCCTCCTCGGGAACCTTCTGGCCCCCTCCCCAAGCTCCGTGGATGTTTTCTGGTCTAAGAAAAATCATCGTAAAGTTTTATTTCGTTTGGACTCCGTTTGATATTCATTTTCTGTAAAACTCAAAAACAAGGAAAAAACAAAAACTGGCACTAGGCTCTAGGTTAATAGGTTAGTCCCAAAAATAATATAAAATAGCATATTAATGTATATAAAACATCCAAAACAGATAATATAATAGCATGGAACAATAAAAAATTATAGATACGTTGGAGATGCATCAAACCTCTATGAATGAAGAACCGGCCAAAGCCCCAACGTCGAAAACATCATAGATGATGCATATACGAACTTTGTTTTTTATGAACTCGAGCTTGTCATGAGGATGATCATGATACGTCTCCAACGTGGCTATAATTTTTTATTGTTCCATGCTATTATATTATCCATCTTGGATGTTTTATATGCATTTATATGCTATTTTATATGATTTTGGGACTAACCTATTAACCTAGAGCACAGTGCCAGTTTCTGTTTTTTCCCTTGTTTTTGAGCTTCGCAGAAAAGGAATATCAAATGGAGTCCAATTGACCTGAAAATCCACGGAGATTATTTTTGGAAAATATAAAAAATATTGGAACAAAAAGATTTCGGAGAAGAGTCCCGAGGCCACCACAAGGGTGGAGGGTGCCCCCCCTAGGGCGCGCCCCCCATCCTTGTCGTCGCCTCATGGGCCCCCTTGACTTGTCCCTGACGCCAACACTTCCTATAAATCCCAAAATCTCCAGAACAGAACCTAGATCGGGAGTTCCGCCGCCGCAAGCCTCTGTAGCCACCAAAAACCAATCGGGACCCTGTTCCGGCACCCTGCCGGAGGGGGAAATCATCACCGGTGGCCATCTTCATCATCCCGACGGTCTCCATGATGAGGAGGGAGTAGTTCACCCGGGGGGGGGGGGGGGGGGGGGGGGGGGGGGGGGGGGGGGGGGGGGGGGGGGGGGGGGGGGGGGGGGGGGGGGGGGGGGGGGGGGGGGGGGGGGGGGGGGGGGGGGGGGGGGGGGGGGGGGGGGGGGGGGGGGGGGGGGGGGGGGGGGGGGGGGGGGGGGGGGGGGGGGGGGGGGGGGGGGGGGGGGGGGGGGGGGGGGGGGGGGGGGGGGGGGGGGGGGGGGGGGGGGGGGGGGGGGGGGGGGGGGGGGGGGGGGGGGGGGGGGGGGGGGGGGGGGGGGGGGGGGGGGGGGGGGGGGGGGGGGGGGGGGGGGGGGGGGGGGGGGGGGGGGGGGGGGG
Source organism: Thinopyrum obtusiflorum (assembly GCA_036873465.1). Classification (NCBI taxonomy): domain Eukaryota; kingdom Viridiplantae; phylum Streptophyta; class Magnoliopsida; order Poales; family Poaceae; genus Thinopyrum; species Thinopyrum obtusiflorum. The sequence continues at coordinate 29,584 of JAAAWM010011649.1, forward strand.
GGGGGGGGGGGGGGGGGGGGGGGGGGGGGGGGGGGGGGGGGGGGGGGGGGGGGGGGGGGGGGGGGGGGGGGGGGGGGGGGGGGGGGGGGGGGGGGGGGGGGGGGGGGGGGGGGGGGGGGGGGGGGGGGGGGGGGGGGGGGGGGGGGGGGGGGGGGGGGGGGGGGGGGGGGGGGGGGGGGGGGGGGGGGGGGGGGGGGGGGGGGGGGGGGGGGGGGGGGGGGGGGGGGGGGGGGGGGGGGGGGGGGGGGGGGGGGGGGGGGGGGGGGGGGGGGGGGGGGGGGGGGGGGGGGGGGGGGGGGGGGGGGGGGGGGGGGGGGGGGGGGGGGGGGGGGGGGGGGGGGGGGGGGGGGGGGGGGGGGGGGGGGGGGGGGGGGGGGGGGGGGGGGGGGGGGGGGGGGGGGGGGGGGGGGGGGGGGGGGGGGGGGGGGGGGGGGGGGGGGGGGGGGGGGGGGGGGGGGGGGGGGGGGGGGGGGGGGGGGGGGGGGGGGGGGGGGGGGGGGGGGGGGGGGGGGGGGGGGGGGGGGGGGGGGGGGGGGGGGGGGGGGGGGGGGGGGGGGGGGGGGGGGGGGGGGGGGGGGGGGGGGGTTGTGAACTTATGCATAGGGGTTGGCACACGTTTTCGTATTGACTCTTCGGTAGAAACTTTGGGGCACTCTTTGAAGTTCTTTGTGTTGGTTTGAATAGATGAATCTGAGATTGTGTGATGCATATCGTATAATCAAACCCGCGGATACTTGTGGTGATATTGGAGTATCTAGGTGACATTAGGGTTTTGGTTGATGTGTGTCTTAAGGTGTTATTTTAGTACGAACTCTAGGGCTGTTTGTGACACTTATAGGAATAGCCCAATAGATCGATCAGAAAGAATAACTTTGAGGTGGTTTCGTACCCTACAATAATCTCTTCGTTTGTTCTCCGCTATTAGTGACTTTGGAGTGACTCTTTGTTGCACATTGAGGGATTGTCATATGATCTAATTATGTTATCATTGTTGAGAGAACTTGCACTAGTGAAAGTATGAACCCTAGGCCTTTTCTCGAAGCATTGCAATACCGTTTTCGCTCACTTTTACCACTTGTTACCTTGCTGTTTTTATATTTTCAGATTACAAAAACCTATATCTACCATCCATATTACACTTGTATCACCATCTCTTCGCCGAACTAGTGCACCTATACAATTTACTATTGTATTGGGTGTGTTGGGGACACAAGAGACTCTTTGTTATTTGGTTGTAGGGTTGTTTGAGAGAGACCATCTTCATCCTACGCCTCCCACGGATTGATAAACCTTAGGTCATCCACTTGAGGGGAATTTTCTACTGTCCTACAAAACTCTGCACTTGGAGGCCCAACACGAGTCTACAAGAAGAAGGTTACGTAGTAGACATCAAGCTCTTTTTTGGTGCCGTTGCCGGGGAGGTGAGTGCTTGAAGGTATATCTTTAGATCTTGCAATTAAATCTTTTAGTTTCTTGTTTTATCACTAGTTTAGTCTATAAAAGAAAATTACAAAAAAAATGGAATTGAGGTTGCCTCATATGCTTCATCTTTTCAATGTCTTTCGTGAAAATAAGGATTCCGATAATTGTGCTCAATTGCTAGAGGAAGAATGCAATAAAATATTTGACATACAATCTTTGAATGATGAGCATGATTGCAATGTTGTTAGTATGAATTCTTTGAATATCCATAGTACTAATGATGATTGCACTAGTTATGATAAAAAATGTTTCTTACAAGCATATCAATTTCTGTGGAGTGGATAGAGTTTGCTGTTACATACCAAATAGGGAAGATAGATTTTGCAAGAGGCATAAGTATTTAGAAACTAAATGGTTGCAAGAGAGGCTAGATGTTTGTGCTGAAAAGTTTGATTTTTTTCACCATCCTTGTGAACTTTGCAATGAACGTGGTCATTTAAATCTCCAATGCAAATTGTTTCATGATCGAATCGTGTCCAAAAATTATGATGACTTGATTTCCCTTGCACATCATAATGAACTTAGTTTGCTTTTGGGATATGAAGAAATGAAACATATAACTAAGGGTATTCCAGAATATAACCTTGAGAGATTTCTTGATTTTGATCTAGAGGAAATTTATATGTATTGTGCAGTAAATTGCATTGAGAATCCTTATATTGCCAATTACTTAAAGACAAGAAAACAAATAGAAGATGAAGAGAATACTAATGAAGGGGAAGAGGTTTCCCAATATCCTCCTATTTTTCTTATGATGAATCAGGTAACGAGGATGAGCTTTTTATTCAACCAATATCATCAATAAGGAGCTCCAAAAAGGTGATTAAACCCACACATGATGTGAAGAAGAAAAAGAAAAGACGGAGAAGCAAAGGTAAAAAGGTATCCCTCCCAAATGATGTTGCTCCTATTATTGTTATGCCTATTACTCATTGTCATGATTATGATTGGGAAAGTAATGATACTTGTAATAACCTTGAAAATCTTTTTGGCACCAATTTAGAAAGTTGTGATGATAATAATTGCTATACTATTGGTGCTATTCATATTATTAATGATGAGAGTGATTATGCTTATAATATGCAAAGCCACGAGCTTGGGGATGCTATGTTTGATGAGAATGACATGTTTGAGAATTTATTTGCTGCAATTAATGCTTGTCCCAAGCTTGGGGATGCTATGTTTAATGAAGATGATATTTTTAGTCCACCAAGTTTTGATGTGCAAATTTATTCTGATGATAGCATGCCTCCTACTTATGATGATTGCAATATTTATGAAAGTGGGCTTGGAAGAGTGTCAACTTTAGATAATAATTATCCCACTATTTTGGAGGGTGTTGAATCTTATTATAATGATAAAAGTGGATTTGGAGAGGTCATGATTTTATTTAGTAATGATTCCACTATCTTGGAAGAGGTTTCAATTGATTATGATGAGAACAAAGTTGCTACTTATGATGATAATTTTTATGACACTTATGTTATAGAAAGTAGTGATGATTATATTTATAAAGCTTGTCATAATTATGATTACCCTTTTTATGAACATTATTCTTTTAATGTGGAAACAATTTATAGTATTCAAGTTTCATATGATACTCCCACTATTCCGAATGAGAAGAAATTTGCTTATGTGGAGAGTAGTAAAATTTCTATGCTTGTGGATCATGAAAATAATGCTTTATGTGATAGTTATATTGTTGAATTCATTCATGATGCTACTAAAAATTATTATGAGAGAGGAACATATGCTTTTACTTATCTCAATAATATCAAGTTTCATCTCTATGTGTTGAAAGTTTTGAAGTCATGCTTATTTTGCCTTCCTATGCTAGTTGATTCTTGTTCCCATAAGTTGTTTTCTCACAAAATCCCTATGCATAGGAAGTGGGTTAGACTTAAATGTGCTTGCCACATATGTTTCATGATGCTCTCTTTGCGTTTCAATTCTTTACTTTTATGCGAGCATCATTGAAATCATCATGCCTATCTAGAAAGGCATTAAAGAAAAGCGCTTGTTGGGAGGCAACCCAATATTTACCCCTACTGTTTTTACATGTTCACATGATTAAGCTACTGTAGTAATCATGTTTTATAGCTTTTTTTTCAATAAAGAGCCAAGTAAAGCCTTTGGGATGGTCTTGGATGATAGTTGATTCATTTCTGTCCAAAAACAGAAACTTTTGCATCCAGTATAGAAATTCCTATCTTTTACTGGAATGTGGAAAACTCTGAATTTTTTACGGTTGATTATTATACAAATTTTCTACGTTTTCCTAACTTTTCAGAATTTTTGGAGTTACAGAAGTATGATTTCAATTCAGATCTTCACAGATTGTTCTGTTTTTGACAGATTCGGTTTTCGATGCATAGTTTGCTTGTTTTCTAGTTTCTATGGCTTATATTGCTTAATATAAATTGTAGAAATGATAGGGTACAGTAGGAATCATGTGATAAAAATTATGAATCTTGTCTTGACAGTACCAAAGTGAATGATTTGTTTTATTATACTAACGGAGCTTACGAGTTTTCTGTTGAGTTTTGTGTTGTGAAGTTTTCAAGTTTTGGGTAAAGTTTTGATGGACTACGGAATAAAGAGTGGCAAGAGCCTAAGCTTGGGGATGCCCAAGGAACCCCAATATAATATTCAAGTACAACCAATCGCCTAAGCTTGGGGATGCCCCGGAAGGCATCCCCTCTTTCGTCTTCGTTCATCGGTAACCTTACTTGGAGCTATATTTTTATTCACCACATGATATGAGTTTTGCTTGGAGCGTCATTTTCTTCTATTAGGATTTGCTTGCTGTTTGAATAATATCCCAAGATCTGAGCATCCCCTCTTTCGTCTTCGTTCATCGGCAACCTTACTTGGAGCTATATTTTTATTCACCACATGATATGAGTTTTGCTTGGAGCGTCATTTTCTTCTATTAGGATTTGCTCGCTGTTTGAATAATATCCCAAGATCTGAAATTCTTAAATGTTAGAGAGTCTTCACATAGTTACATAATTATTCGACTACTCATTGATCTTCACTTATATCTTTTGGAGTAGTTTGTCATTTGCTCTAGTGCTTCACTTATATATTTTTAGAGCACGGTGGTAGTTTTATTTTGAAGAAATTGATGAACTCTCATGCTTCACTTATATTATTTTTGAGAGTCTTAAACAGCATGGTAATTTGCTTAGGTTATGAATTTAGTCCTAATATGATGGGCATCCAAGAGGGATATAATAAAAACTTTCATATAAAGTGCATTGAATACTATGAGAAGTTTGATTCCTTATGATTGTTTTGAGATATGAGGATGATGATATTAGAGTCATGCTAGTGAGTAATTGTGGATTGTAGAAATACTTGTGTTAAAGTTGGTGATTCCCGTAGCATGCACGTATGGTGAACCGTTATGTGATGAAGTCGGAGCATGATTTATTTATTAATTGTCTTCCTTATGAGTGGCGGTCTGCTACTTCTTGAGCTTGCGTCGGTTTTTCCCTTGAAGAGGAAAGGGTGATGCAGCAAAGTAGAATAAGTATTTCCCTCAGCTTTTGATGTATCACTCCAGTAGGAGACAATGCTCAAGTCACCGAATACCTGCACAAACAAACACCAACTTGCACCCAACGCGATAAAGGGGTTGTCAATCCCTTAACGGTTATTTGCAACGTGAGATCTGATAGAGATGATAAACGGTAAAGTAATATTTTTGGTATTTTTGGTTTATGGAACAGAAAGTAAAGATTGCAAAGTAAAAGAAATAGGAAACGAAAATTGTGGATCGGAAACTTATATGATGGAAAATAGACCCGGGGGCCATAGGGTTCACTAGAGGCTTCTCTCAAGATAGAAATTATTACGGTGGGTGAACAAATTACTGCCGAGCAATTGATAGAAAAGCGCAAAGTTATGATGATATCTAAGGCAATGATCATGAATATAGGCATCATGTCCGTGTCAAGTAGACCGAAACGATTCTGCATCTACTACTATTACTCCACACATCGATCGACTCCTGCCTGCATCTAGAGTATTAAGTTCATAAGAACAGAGTAACGCATTAAGTAAGATGACATGATGTAGCGGAATAAACTCAAGCAATATGATGAAAACCCCATCTTTTTATCCTCGATGGCAACAATACAATACGTGCCTTGCTGCCCCTACTGTCACTGGGAAAGGACACCACAAGATTGAACCCAAAGCTAAGCACTTCTCCCATTGCAAGAAAAACCAATCTAGTTGGCCAAACCAAATCGATAGTTCGAAGAGACTTGCAAAGATATCAAATCATGCATATAAGAATTCAGAGAAGATTCAAATAATATTCATAGATAAGCTGATCATAAATCAACAATTCATCGAATCTCGGCAAACACACCGCAAAAAAGTATTACATCGAATAGATCTCCAAGAACATCGAGGAGAACTTTGTATTGAGAATCAAAGAGAGAGAAGAAGCCATATAGCTACTAGCTATGGACCCGTAGGTCTGAAGTAAACTACTCACGCTTCATCGGAGAGGCAATGGTGTTGATGTAGAAGCCCTCCGTGATCGATTCCCCCACCGGCAGGATGCCGGAAAAGGCCCCGAGATGGGATCTCACGGGTACAAAAGGTTGCGGCGATGGAAAAGTGGTTTTGTTGCTCCCCTGGATGTTTTTAGGGTATTTGAGAATATATAGGCGGAAGAAATACGTCGGTGGAGTCACGAGGGGCCCACAAGGGTGGGGGGCGCGCCCTACCCCCCTGGGCGCGCCACCCGACCTTGTGGTTTCCTTGTGGCTTTCCTGGCGTGCACTCCAAGCCCTCTGGATGTCTTCTGGTCCAAGAAAAATCATCGCGAAAGTTTCATTCCGTTTGGACTCCGTTTGGTATTCCTTTTCTGCAAAACTCTAAAACAAGGAAAAAAACAAAAACTGGCACTGGGCTCTAGGTTAATAGGTTAGTCCCAAAAATCATATAAAATAGCATATTAATGCATATAAAACATCCAAAACAGATAATATAATAGCATGGAACAATAAAAAATTATAGATACGTTGGAGACGTATCACGGTTGGGGACGAGCGATGGTCTTTTCCTACCAATCTATGCCCCTAGGAGCATGCACGTAGTACTTTATTTCGATGACTAATAGACTTTTGCAATAAGTATGTGAGTTCTTTATGACTAATGTTGAGTCCATGGATTATACGCACTCTCACCCTTCCAACATTGCTAGCCTCTCTAGTACCGTGCAACTTTCGCCAGTACCATACACCCACCATATACCTTCCTCAAAACAGCCACCATACCTACCTATTATGTCATTTCCATAGCCATTCCGAGATATATTGCCATGCAACTTTCCACCGTTCCGTTTATTATGACACGCTTCACCATTATCATATTGCTTTGCATGATCATGTAGTTGACATCGTATTAGTGGCAAAGCCACCGTTCATAATTTTCATACATGTCGCTCTTGATTCATTGCACATCCCGGTACACCGCCGGAGGCACTCATATAGAGTCATATTTTGTTCTAAGAATCGAGTTGCAATTCTTGAGTTGTAAGTAAATAAAAGTGTGATGATCTTCATTATCAGAGCATTGTCCCATGTGAGGAAAGGATGATGGAGACTATGATTCCCCCATAAGTCGGGATGAGACTCCGGACGGAAAAAAATGCCAAAAAAAATGAGAGAAGGCCCAATAAAAAAATGAGAGAAAAGAGAGAAGGGGCAATGCTACTATCTTTTTCCCCCCCCCCCCCCCCCCCCCCCCCCCCCCCCCCCCCCCCCCCCCCCCCCCCCCCCCCCCCCCCCCCCCCCCCCCCCCCCCCCCCCCCCCCCCCCCCCCCCCCCCCCCCCCCCCCCCCCCCCCCCCCCCCCCCCCCCCCCCCCCCCCCCCCCCCCCCCCCCCCCCCCCCCCCCCCCCCCCCCCCCCCCCCCCCCCCCCCCCCCCCCCCCCCCCCCCCCCCCCCCCCCCCCCCCCCCCCCCCCCCCCCCCCCCCCCCCCCCCCCCCCCCCCCCCCCCCCCCCCCCCCCCCCCCCCCCCCCCCCCCCCCCCCCCCCCCCCCCCCCCCCCCCCCCCCCCCCCCCCCCCCCCCCCCCCCCCCCCCCCCCCCCCCCCCCCCCCCCCCCCCCCCCCCCCCCCCCCCCCCCCCCCCCCCCCCCCCCCCCCCCCCCCCCCCCCCCCCCCCCCCCCCCCCCCCCCCCCCCCCCCCCCCCCCCCCCCCCCCCCCCCCCCCCCCCCCCCCCCCCCCCCCCCCCCCCCCCCCCCCCCCCCCCCCCCCCCCCCCCCCCCCCCCCCCCCCCCCCCCCCCCCCCCCCCCCCCCCCCCCCCCCCCCCCCCCCCCCCCCCCCCCCCCCCCCCCCCCCCCCCCCCCCCCCCCCCCCCCCCCCCCCCCCCCCCCCCCCCCCCCCCCCCCCCCCCCCCCCCCCCCCCCCCCCCCCCCCCCCCCCCCCCCCCCCCCCCCCCCCCCCCCCCCCCCCCCCCCCCCCCCCCCCCCCCCCCCCCCCCCCCCCCCCCCCCCCCCCCCCCCCCCCCCCCCCCCCCCCCCCCCCCCCCCCCCCCCCCCCCCCCCCCCCCCCCCCCCCCCCCCCCCCCCCCCCCCCCCCCCCCCCCCTGCATTTATATGCTATTTTATATGATTTTGGGACTAACCTATTAACCTAGAGCCAAGTGCCAGTTTCTATTTTTTCCCTTGTTTTTAAGCTTCGCAGAAAAGGAATATCAAACGGAGTCCAATTGACCTGAAAATCCACGGAGATTATTTTTGGAAAATATAAAAAATACTAGAACGAAAAGATTTCGGAGAAGAGTCCTGAGGCCACCACAAGGGTGGAGGGCGCGCCCCCCGTCCTTGTCGTCGCCTCATGAGCCCCCTTGACTTGTCCTTGACGCCAACACTTCCTATAAATCCCAAAATCTCCAAAACAGAACCTAGATCGGGAGTTCCGCCGCCGCAAGCCTCTGTAGCCACCAAAAACCAATCGGGACCCTGTTCCGGCACCCTACCGAAGGGGGAAATCATCACCGGTGGCCATCTTCATCATCCCGACGGTCTCCATGACGAGGAGGGAGTAGTTCACCCTCGGGGCTGAGGGTATGTACCAGTAGCTATGTGTTTGATCTCTCTCTCTCGTGTTCTTGATTTGGCACGATCTTGATGTACCACGAGCTTTGCTATTATAGTTGGATCTCATGATGTTTCTCCCCCTCTACCTTCTCCCCCCCCCCCCCCCCCCCCCCCCCCCCCCCCCCCCCCCCCCCCCCCCCCCCCCCCCCCCCCCCCCCCCCCCCCCCCCCCCCCCCCCCCCCCCCCCCCCCCCCCCCCCCCCCCCCCCCCCCCCCCCCCCCCCCCCCCCCCCCCCCCCCCCCCCCCCCCCCCCCCCCCCCCCCCCCCCCCCCCCCCCCCCCCCCCCCCCCCCCCCCCCCCCCCCCCCCCCCCCCCCCCCCCCCCCCCCCCCCCCCCCCCCCCCCCCCCCCCCCCCCCCCCCCCCCCCCCCCCCCCCCCCCCCCCCCCCCCCCCCCCCCCCCCCCCCCCCCCCCCCCCCCCCCCCCCCCCCCCCCCCCCCCCCCCCCCCCCCCCCCCCCCCCCCCCCCCCCCCCCCCCCCCCCCCCCCCCCCCCCCCCCCCCCCCTAGGGCTGTTTGTGACACTTATAGGAATAGCCCAATAGATCGATCAGAAAGAGTAACTTTGAGGTGGTTTCATACCCTACAATAATCTCTTCATTTGTTCTCCGCTATTAGTGACTTTGGAGTGACTCTTTGTTGCACGTTGAGGGATTGTTATATGATCTAATTATGTTATCATTGTTGAGAGAACTTGCACTACTGAAAGTATGAACCCTAGGCCTTGTTTCGAAGCATTGCAATACCGTTTTCGCTCACTTTTACCACTTGTTACCTTGCTATTTTTATATTTTCAGATTACAAAAACCTATATCTACCATCCATATTACACTTGTATCACCATCTCTTCGCCGAACTAGTGCACCTATACAATTTACTATTGTATTAGGTGTGTTGGGGACACAAGAGACTCTTTGTTATTTGGTTGCAGGGTTGTTTGAGAGAGACCATCTTCATCCTACGCCTCCCACGGATTGATAAATCTTAGGTCATCCACTTGAGGGAAATTTGCTACTGTCCTACAGAACTCTGCGCTTGGAGGCCCAACACGAGTCTACAAGAAGAAGGTTGCGTAGTAGACATCAGACCATAAGCTCTAAAATTCACAAAGAGAAACACCAAACAAGAACCAAGAAAGATGATGCAAGGATGCAATGGTTTGAGCTCTCTACGAACGATACGATCAAGCTACTAACTTGAGAGCCCCCCTTGATAGTACGGCAACCGATCCTATAACCCGGTCTCCCAACTACCACCATGAGACCGGTAAAGTAGAAAACCTATCAAGGGCAAACATTTTCCTTGCACATAGTTCACTTGAGCTAGATTATGACGATCTTGACTCCCTCAAGTTAGACCACCTTTCTTGATTGCGTCGGCTCGATGAAGACTAGTAGATTGCTCCCCCATACTCCACTATGGGTGAGCCACTCTTCGGAACATCTTCACAAGTCCATTGTCACCACAATGGACAGCAAGCTTCAAGCATGATCTCTTCGTGATGCTCCAGTTGAACTTGCACACCGCAATCTTGATGACGATCACCACTTGATGTCATCCTTTATGGGTTGTATGAGATCTTCGTCTTGACGCAAGCCCATAGAAACATACCTAACCCCACAAAGAACTCTCGCGTAGATCATGGGTTAGAACACAAAGTGTGATGAACAATGCTTACCATACCATGGGATCACTTGATCCCTTTCGGTACATCTTCTATGCTTTGCGTGTTGATCAGCATGATTCACACTTTAACTTAGTCTTGATCAACCTTGTATCATGTCTTCTACATGACCATCTTTGAATAATTCCTTGAATAGCAGCTTGGTCATCTCATAAACTCCTTGAAACCAACACATGGACTTTAAGAGATGCCTATGGAAAAATCCTTCAAATATAACTCAAGGCAACCATTAGTCCATAGAGATTTTCATCAATTACCAAAACCAAACATGGGGGCACCACATGTTCTTTCACCCACTACAACTGCACATAATATAAGTCGTTATTGTAAACCGAGTTGAGTGTCTCGCATGACCAATATAAAGGAGAGCACCGAACGACCATAATGGGTTCCTCCCCAGCCGCAAAAGGTTAGCTTGGCAAAATAAGCCTACCATTGCCGCAACAGAAAGACGCCGCTGGAGGAAAGACAACTTGACACCAACAGCCCCGTTGAAAGCTCTCTGCAAGAGATGGATCAAGTGCTTCTCTGGGCATGGGGTGTCAATCTCCATTCCATCCATGAGGCCCTCACTGGCGTTGCCATGAGGTCATTCCTTCCAGGCTGGAAAGAAAGCTCCCCAGCGACAACGGAGCTAGCTTCTACTCATGGAGACAAAGATGGCATGAGAAGACGGAAGGCCACCGGCGGTGGTGGCGGAGCCTGAGAGCTGTCAGTGGCGAGGAGGCCGGCAATCGTGCCAAAGGACCCACCAGCAAGGGGATAGTTACGTGAGAGAATCTTGGCCGAGGTGTTCATGGACGAGTCAGAGAGCCATCGAAGGCAAGTCGGTTATGGCGGAGCCGGATGAACCTTCAGAAGCGAGGCGGCCCGACAGTCATGCCAGACCTAGAGAGTTGACGATGGCGGGTTGCCTGGTGGGCAGAGCTGTACACAGGAGTACCATCACGCCGAGATCGCCATCCAACCGCCGCACCCTACGATTGGGAGATCACATAACTTCTTTTATAAGGGGTCGTTGATCTTCTTTTTACTTTTGAGAGAGAGAAGGGCTGGTGGGTGTTCATCGCTGGAACCATCGACCTCCTCTGCCGTAGCAGGCACCTGCTGACGAGCCATCCATTCTCGCGAGAGGGGCAAGCGGAGGCAAGAAGCTGAGGCTGCGGTCAGCGGCGAAGCCAACTATCTGGCATGGTTTGGCGCATGCCATACCAAAACACTGATGTAAATACATACGTGTGCGCTGGAGTATTAGTCTATTTGTGTTGTTAGTCTTATTTCTGAGCAAAATTAGTGTTGTTAGTCTGATACAATTTTTAAGGGTTTTTTTTAAAGATACAATTTTTAAGTTCTGGGCTAGGCTATGCCACCTGCTGGGCCTATTTGCTGGTGGGCCGTGTCCGTGGGTTAACTGCACGTCTAAGCATATGCGACTGCGCGTGTACTCATTCCTGAACCTACGAGAGAAGACTTAAATGCATTGCTTAGTGAGACATTGAGATGAGAGAAGACTTAAATGCATTGCTTAGTGAGACATTGAGGTGAACACTTTGCATGTTGAGAGAATTGAGACCAACTTCTTAAGAATGTAAGATATGTAAACTTTGGTGTACGAAGACAAAGCTTTGTAAATTGAGCAAAAGGAGCACCGAATTTGGAACACAACAGTAAAATATTCCACTTGTCATTTTGGATGAGCAATCTCATATCTCATTCCCCACACCAAATTTTTTTTCACTACATTCATGGTGTGAGTTAATTATAAATTAAACGGCATACGGTTCAGGATTATTGATTTTAGGTTTTTTTTCGCAAGTAGGGAAAAATCCTCATCGTAACACGTCATCGTAACATGCTATTCTCCCTCGCCCCAAAAAAGAAGAAGCAAACAAACATAACATTTGATTTCATTGCAAAAAAAAAAACATTTGATTCTTTGTTTTAGAAACACAGTAAAGATGCAGCGCTAACCACACGCACGCATACTCATCCTATGAATATATGAATATACAGACGCAACCCTACCTTTGTAAACATCTATGAGAGACTGGGCCAACAAATCTTAAGATTGACGAAATCATGACAGACACCTCGTAGACTCGTGCAAGATTATACTCCTGCAGATATAAACGTGCACAGACCAGTGCTACGATCGAGTAGCTGGTGCGGCTGTATAGTATCCGGGACATGCGTACGTACGTGTGCCTTCGGCAATGTCGAGAACGGACAGCGGATCCATGCACGATCTATCCCACATTTACATGTCACATGTACAGAACTAACGAGACGTCCGCAGTACAAAATGATTCAGTCGGGACAAGTACGCAAGTGCAGTTCTCGCTTAATTAACTTCCATTTGATGTCGGTGACACAAACTAGGCTGTACGTACGGTATGATTTTTAATAAGTACCGTAAAAATAAAAATTGTAGATCTATTTTTCTCTCCTTAATTTTGGTGGCCCCTCCGCACGGTTAGCGAAAGTGCCTATTTGGGTCGCTGTGGGAGGGTCCCGCGTTGGGCCCGCTGGTTCGGATGCTGCCATGGAGGCTTTTGCTGCGCTAGCGGTAGGCCCCGTCGAGTCGCCGATGGCCGCAGTGCGGTGGCAGCGAACATTGCTATCGTGGGTGTCGACCTGGTTTTCATCGGTGGCGTAGCCGTCGGCCAATGCAGCCACGACCAGAAACATCAGCCGAATTCAATGGTTGTGTTGCGTGGTTTTAAGTTGTTTTCATTTGTGGATGCTTTGGGTGGTGCCATTGTTGGCGCGACATGTGTTGTTACCATTCGGCGTGATTGCACCGCGCTTAGAATAGGGTATAAAAACTAAGAAAACAGAACACCAAATCAAATTGACCATATTTTCAATTGCCATATTTGAAAACCGAACTATGTCCGGTTTTCGTCCTCCATAAATCAAATTAATTGTACTAATCAAAATTAGGGACGCAAAGAGTTTTAGGGTACCCTCCAATTCTCCTTATCATTCATATGAACTAAAATTTTCAAAAGTAATATGACTTTAAAATTTTATAGTTAAATGAGCTAAAGAAGATTGGCGTCTGCCGGTTGATCTTTTTAAAAGAGCAGCCGGGTCGTGAGCCGTATGATCTGCCGCATCGACTGGCCGAGCACGCCTCCATCATTGCAACACAGGTCTTGTTGCAGAATTATTTCTGCAACACAGGTCTTGTTGCAGAATTATTTCTGCAACACATGTATTGTTGCAGAATTTTTTTTGTAACAACTGTATTGTTGCAAAAATATTTTTGCAACTGAGGTTTTGTTGCAATTTTTTTTTCAACTGAGGTCTTATTGCAGAAATTTTTCGCAAGAGAGATTTTTTGTTGTAAAACATAAACCCGTCGTAGACCATTGCAACACCGCATACAACAGGCTTGAACAGGCTCAAGCCTGCCCTCAAAAATCGCCAAAAAAAATTACTACCAAGCACACTAGTTAGGCCTAGCCCAGAAAATAGCAACTTCCAATCATCTTATTGCATCACGCTGCACTACCTCCAACAAAAATTAGCGTATTTAAGTTGAGCCTACCCTCCATTTGCGTCCTAGATTCGCCACTGAGCGTAACCCCTGTTGCATGAAGGATGATATATAGACCCTCACTTGACGCATGTCATCCAGGGAAGTTGGCGGACACGGACGCTGCGATACGCCGGTTGATGGTAATTCCCATAAGATTATCAATTTATACATTCCTAACCGAAATAATCCCAGCAGACGCCAGGCTGGTTTTTGCGACATCCAGTGGCAATGTCCACCAGGTCTGGGAAAAGAGTCCGCATTTATCTGTCAGCAGCAAATCGATGGTGGCTGGACAGTACGTCCTTTTGATCGAAGATGTAGCATTGCTAGCTAGCGCTCGCGATGGTACACCACGGCTTGTGTTGTTGTGCGGGCATCTGCATGCGTAGGCTGACCAGGGTGGGCACGCACCATGGTCCCAGAGGTTTTGGTTCGAAAGCGCGGCTGGGCGTGTTGTTCTTGCGCATTTCAAGGGACAAAATCTGAAGGCCGCGGAGAGACTATGGGCGGCGCGTCATCCAGCTAATACTACCGTAGTACCATTAGACCGTGTGCTGCATGTAGCATTTCCAAGTTTAAAAAGTGAGAAATGGTCATATACATGGATGACTTTTGTATGTGCACAAGATAGTTTCTCACATTTACAAAAAGAACTAAAGCATTGCATGCAACATGCGGTAAAGGGCAATTACGAGCTCTACATGCAACTTGAGGTACATGCGTAACTAGTTGCAGATTGTAGTTTTCCCGTTTCACCATTATGATCTACTCTACTGCAAAGTGAGAAATTAAGAGCTCTTAACGTTTGGTTCATGGGTGTATATACACCCTATATAGAAAAATAGTAATTAAATAAAAAGGCAAAAAAATCTGGAAATATTTTTAAAATAAACTTGACCTTCCTTGTGCTAGTAAAAAAAATCACAAAACAAAAAACCACCGTTGACTTTCATTTTTTTTAAACTTTTCGGTCAAAATAGTATGAACAGTGACCTATAATAGCAATGAATTTTGTTCTTTTTGGCCCTGAAGTCAAGGGATGTTTTTTATTCATGAAAATTTATATACTAGTGCAAGAAAACGTCAAGTTTATTCTATAAAACCTTCTAAACTTTTTTGACTGAAAAAAATCAATATCAGGTGTATATACACCCAGGAACCAAAGGGCATTTCCCCGTTTGCATGATGCAAATATGTGTGGAAAACGATGGAGGAGGGACGCTGATATGTGTGGAGCTTCTATTGGATGCCGGTTGCATCCAATAGGGTCGCGACGCACGCAGTCAGTACGACTGGGTCGGCCCACTGTAGCGTGGCGGGTTAACTGTAGACTGTGGGTGTACAATAGCAAGAGGGTTTACTATAGCATGGATTCAAAAAAGTATGAGCGGCTTTTAAAAAAGGTGATCAGTTTTTGGAAACATGTTTTTTTATAAAGTTTTTAAACATTTTTAGAAAACCCGAAAACTTTTACAAAAATTTGGAACATTTTATTGTAACTTGTGAACAAATTTTGAATTTTGAATTGTTGTAAAATTTCTGAATACTCCTTGAAAATTGTCAACAAATTGCGAAATTCCAATTTTTTTCAGAAATTCCATTTTTTTTAAACATGATTTTATTTGAAAACATGATCAAACTCAAAAATTCTACATTTTTTGTAAACGTCAAACAGTTTTAAAATTTGGAATGATTTTATAGATTTTGAACATTATTTGAATACATGAAAATTTTCTGAAATTCTGAACATTTTTTGAAGTTTGTGAATGTATGAAAAAAAATGAAACAGAAAAAACGATAATGAAAAGAAAGAAATAAAAACACAAAGAAACCAAAAAAGCACAGCAGAAAAAACCCAGCGTACAACACTTAGAAACGTCAAAATTGGCCAGCCTAGTTCGAGCGCTCTTTGCATTTCAATAGCAATTTGATGCAACAAGCACCCATCATATAGGGTTTTCCCTGATATGTATCGCTTGATGGGCTATGTATCTAGTAAAAAAATATTAAAAAGTTCATGAATTCAAAAAGTTTACATATTTCAAGAAAGTTCAAATATTTCAAAAAAATCACTTTTTGGAAAAATATTCATGAAATGAAAAATCTTCATGATATTTTTTAAAGAATTCACATACTTCAAAATATGCTAGCGGGTTTGAAAAATGTTCACAAATTTTCAAAAAAAATCATGAATTCAAGAGGGGTGAGCAAGAGTAGGAAGAGAGGAGACGCTGTGAGGAATAGATCAGAGCAAAGTTGCAGAGGAATTTGTGGAAGAAAAAGGAAGCGAGCGGCCATGGCAGGGAGTAGAAACGAGAGGATGGGAGCGATGGAGGATATGCTCGTGGAGAAGATAAGGTGGAGCGATGGAAGAGGTGGGCGGGCCCCACAACGACACGTGGTATGCGGAGAGGGAGGCTTACGGGAGAGACTTTTCATCCGGTTGAATTAAAACAATTTCCCAAAAACAATGCAGTAGTATGTTTTTCTAGAGGCCGAAAACATTATGGCAGGGGTTGAGCGGGGCGGTTCAACCCGTTGGTACCAGATGTCAGTCTGAAATCTGCTAGGTCCCCTATCTGTTCGAGCTGATGATGCACTGGGTAACTCGTGTAGGATCCAGTTGAACTTGTTAGAACTTGTTAGTGTTCGTAGGTTAGCACGCTAGTTAGCGATCAGTGCTTATAAAGACTGAGCAAGAAGATGAAAAAAAAATTGATGCGAAGTTGCAACCCTAACAAGCAGGTGCCATTCTTCTCGGGACGAGTGTGACACTCACACGTCACAATCCCACAATATACATTCTAGCAAGTTCACACACAAGTACAATAGAAAAGGTGAACATTCAGATCAAACTCATGTTAGCCAACATTCACAATCAACAACTCAAAAGATTCACATATACACAAGTTCAGTATCTTTATGCATCCAAATGATTGAGAGATCACAAGCCAATATTCATAGCCAACATTCACAGAAAGATTCAGATATACACAAGTTTAGCATGTTTACGCATCCAAATGATTGAGAGGTCATAGCCAATATCATCCATCGACACACTTTAATTACCTGGGGTGCAGACTGGTAAGTCTGATGTTCACTCGTGGTACTTATTGCTAAAATTAATGCTTGTCTGAGCAAAAAATTTAGTACATAAGAGGCAGCACAGACCATCTGAACTTTTCTTGTAGGTTTATCCTCATGATAGTGGCCTCGATGCCGCGAGAGGTTTGAGCATCTTGGCCACTACTTTCATCCAACTAGTTTACTGGCTCATCTTGGTCCTGTAGCTCGCCAAACTACATTGCAGACAATAAAGGAGGCAGTCAAAAAAATGAATCACCCAAAGTTTTTGTGCAGTTCAACTGAAATTGAGCATCCCTGGGGTGCAGACTAGTTAAGTGGTGTTCACTCTGGCACTTCTTCTTGTCAAGATTGATGCTTGTCTCAGTAAACTTTGGGGTATATAGGAGCATCATAAGTATCTGTCCATCTGATCTTTTTGTGCAGTTCTACTGAAATCGACCAATGTAAGGATTTTCCTGCAAGTTGAGGCTCCAAGTTACTCCTTTTATGAAATCGGCCAACAATAGCACAATACCAAATTACCAATAGATATGACAGAGCACAATAATCAGGATGAAAGCCGTAGGCCGGTACCAACCTGTGTGAGGAAGCTTATCAATTAGTACTTCCTTTGACTGGAAGTCGAGATAAGCGACTGACAGGAAATGAAGGAAGCAGTTGAAGCAATGAACCACCCAAAGTTTTTATGCAGTTCCACTGAAATCAAGCATCCCTGTTGGCACATATATTGAGAAAGTGAGATTACTGTAATAGTGGCACTAGTTGCTGAAACATACACTAACAAATAGAAGCATCCTCATTATCATAATGGGTAAAGTTAGCAACATAGTAGCCTTGCTTAAAGAGAGGTATTAGTTTATTATATCAGTGCCAATTAGCTCACCACTCAAAGCATTGCCATGTATCATAGGTTGCAAATATTTAACGAGCAAAGATAAAGCACTTTCTGGCTTAACTGGTTCTAAACTCTCCCACCCGATAAAGGAATTGAAAGACTACCCCGGGCCACGTAGACAATTCCCTTCCGCAGACATTCTTTTCTAGAAGGAAAGTAGCAAAGCCGAACACAAATACACATGCAAATTGCGTCGACTACCTCATCACTGTCCAAAATGGGGGATACCGCTATTCATGCATGGATGGACGAGGAACTCCGCTGACAACATCAGTAGATGACTTTTCTCGCGGAATGCTATTAACGTTGGAAAAAACACTGCTCTCAAACTCACCCTCCGGGTGATAGGTAGAAGCATTAGTACCTAAGAGAGCGGTATCTAACCAAAAAGGGAGGTGATGTTCTTTTTATAAACAGGATGGAGCATGGCTTCCTTTCTTCTTAGATACATTTCATTCATTCCATTTCTCTATAGTTTACACCAGAACATGTTGCTAATCTTGACAGATCTCGAATGCATCGGTATCCTCCTGAGTCATCACCATGCTCACTATATCGTTATCCTCATTACTGGTTTTGTTCTTCTTTCTCGTTATTGTGTTCCGGCATCCTCGTGACATAGCCACCTGTGTCTGGCCAGACGATCATGGATGCCGTCACACCGAGAGGGCCCTAAGAATATCTTTCCATCGTCGGAGGAGAAAATCCCACTCTCGAGCTATCTAGTCCCTTGTCGAACTTTCTGATGAACCTGTAAGTTGTGTTATGATCACCATGTTACATGTGACGTTTGAGCAACCCCAAAGCCCAACGTATGGTAAGAAGTGACTATGATACTCTCATGGTCTAAGGAGCAAAATCACATGTTAATACTCCGTGTTATTACAATTGATTACATACAATATTAACTCAATTCATAACAGGCAAGTTTTGGTTCATTCAATATGATCATTCTTCCAACGTCATAATCTCAATGTTGTTTTAGGACTATCGTTACACTTAACGATATCCTAAGATCCAGAAAACGTGATTACAAACCATACTTGAGCTAGTCCTAGAGGCAAGACTAGGAACGTTGTATTTTACCGTTTATCATTCCACACGTGCATATGAGATTTCCACTGAATCGCATTCCAGGATCATAGCAGTTATAGCATAGAATATAAAGTCTATAATTATGAATATGGAAATATAATAATATAAATGTTATTGCCTCTAGGGCATATTTCCAACACTTATGAACCTTGCGGCCTTGCATCCCTCTTTTCTGGGGATCCACTTATCTCTCTGGATCGGAATGCTCTTATAGTTGCCCACCCGCCAAATCAAACCTTCCTTTAATAGCTCAAGGCCAAATTCAATTTCTCTCCAGGATGGTGAGGCGTCAGAAGCAAACACCGTGTCCGATAAGTTTCCATTAGGGAAGTATTTTGATTTTAGCACTCCTGCAAATTAGTTGTCTAGGTACTGAAGAAGTCTCCAACTTTGTCGGGGTAGAAGAGCATGGTTAAAGCAGTGCATGTCCCGGAAGCCTATGCCCCCATCCCTCTTGTGCTTGGTCATAATCTCCCATGACATCAAGTGAACTTTTCGGTGATCAACCTTGTCTCCCCACCAAAAGTCCCTAATCAATTTTTCATACTTGTCACAAAAACTTGTATTGAGTTTAAAAACTTCCATGACAAAGGATGGAAGTGATGAATTACTGATTTGACATTAACCTCCTTTGCCGCTTGAGACATAAACCTCTCATTCCAATCGTTCCATCTCTTCCCAAACCGATCCATTATGGGCTGGAACTTTTCATTTTTTGTTCTACCTTCCGGAGTAGGGAGACCCGAATACTTACTCTCAAACGTGTCTGACTCCACTCCTAAGATGTTTTTAATACCATCTCTGACATGTGGGGGGCACACCTCGCTTACCAGGAGGGAGCATTTACTCTAGCTGAGCAGTTGACCCATACACTGTTGGGAGAGGGATAGGATCTCCTTAATTCTCCTTGCTTGATTGGTTGAAACCTTGAAGAATAAGAGACTGTCATCTGCGAAAAGGAGGTTAGATATGCCCGGGCTGTTACGAGCCACTTTAATGGGGTTCGAGTGGCCTCCTTCTACTTTATTTTTCAATAAGCTTGCGAGGCTATCCGCCACAAATAGAAAGAGGTATGGGTTTAAGGGGTCTCCCTGTCTTAGTCCACGTGAGGGAGCTAATGGCTCAAGGATCTCACCATTGCATCTGACTGTGTATTTGATCGCAGTCACACTTGTCATCACCCATCCTATCCATCTTTGGTCAAAGCCGAGCTTCTGAAGGACTCTCTCTAGAAAACCCCAGTCCACCCGGTCATATGCTTTTGCCAGGTCAAGCTTGTAAGCGCAGTAGTTGTCTCTCGGATTTTTGCTATGTTCGATTTTATGGAAGAATTCAAACGCGATGAGCACGTTATCCATTATCATACTTCCAGGTATGAAAGCACTTTGAGTTTCTGAGATGAGCTCGTCCTGGAAGGGTCGTAGCTGGTTCACCAACACTTTTGAGATCACCTTGTATATTACATTGCATAGACTGATGGGCCGGTAATCTTTGATGTTTTTAGGATCGTTCCCTCTTGGGATTAGTACGATTACCGTCTCATTGACACCTTCCGGCATCATTCCAACCTCAAAAAATTTCATCACCGCCTTTGTTATCTCTTCCTTCATTACCCCCTAGTTCCTTTGGAAGAAGCTGGTCGAGAATCCGTCCGGCCCCAGCTTTGAGTGGGCCAATTTAGAAAAAAGCGTCCCCAACTTCCACTGGTGTGATCGGTTTAGTTAGAGTTGTGTTCATCGTGTCATCTACTCAGGGGCAGAAGAGGTCCAACAGCTCCTACGGTTCGACCCTATCATCCTTACGATATAGTTCTCTGAAAAAATTATTTATCTCGGCATGCATCTCCTCAGCCTTTTCCACCCAAGATCCATCTATCCTCTGCAGTCTCGAAATCTTATTCTTTCTCTTTCGCGATGTTGATTTCCTATGAAAATATTCAGTGTTCGAGTCCCCCTCTTTTAGCCAAGCGACCCTGGACCTCCGCCGCCACATTATCTCCTCTCAATACAACATCTCATCTAGTTCCTTAGTAGTGCACTGATTTTTCCTTCAGTTTCAGCAGAGTTCGGGAGTTGCCACAACTTCTTGAGTCACAATCGGAGGCTACTGATTTTGTCTTGGACACAGCAAAAATCCCTCGCTGCCCATCTTCTCAAAGAAGCCTGCATGTTTCTTAACTTTCTCACAACCGCGGCGAGTGTCTCTCCTGAACTACTGTCAGACCAAGAGTTGTTAATAGTTTCTTGGAGTGAATCAACACATTCCCACATCGCCTCATATTTGAAATTTTTATCGATTGGCCTCCATTCCTTCCTAGTTCGTAGCCACAGCAGAACCGGGACATGGTCCGATTTGGCCAAAACAATGTGTTCCACCTGAGCTTCTATGAACATATTACTCCACTCTAGGCACGCCACAACCCTGTCCAGACGGGCCTTTACATTGTTATTGTGATATTGGTGCTAGTATAAGTGCTATCCCTTTTTCTTTCTATCAACAAGTTATGCATGATGTTTCACCTGTTGAGATAGAAGAGATTGATGTTACTATTAAGCTTGCATATAGGGATACCATTTCACCTCTTAGGATCGTAAGGGATGTTGAAGTGTTGTGTGGTAAGATCAAATACCCTACTGTTTTCTTAATACTTGGACCTGAACAAGACAATTTGTGTCCCATTATATTTGGTAGACCCTTCTTGAACATTGTTAATGCTGAAATTGATTGTGTTAAAAAAAAGTTAAAGTTGAGTTTGGTGATGAATCTCATGTGTTTAATTTTTCTAAATTCTCCAAACAACATCATGATAAAGATTTGCCTAATGAAGATGTTATTGTTGGTCTTGCCTTTATTGTTGTGCCTCCTACTAATCCTTTAGAGCAATATTTATTAGGTCACGAGAATGATATGCATATGAATGAATGAAATAAAGTAGATGAAATATTCTTTAGGCAGGAGCCTATTCTTAAACATAATTTGCCTGTTGAAATTTTGGGAGACTCTCCTCCACCTAAAGGTGATCCTGCGTTTGAATTAAAGAAACTCCCTGATACATTGAAATATGCTTATCTTGATGAAAAGAAAAAATATCATGTTATTATTAATTCTAACCTTTTAGTGCACGAAGAAAAAAAGTTGTTGAGGACTCTAAGGAAACATCATGATGCAATTGGATATACACTAGATGATCTCAAGGGCATTAGTCCAACTATGTGTAACACAAAATCCATATGGAGCTAGATGCTAAACCCGTTGTTGATCATCAATGCCGCTTAGATCCTAAGTTGAAGGAAGTGGTAAGAAATGAAATACTAAAGCTTTTAGAGATGGATATAATCTATCCTATAGCTAATAGTAGATGGGTAAGTCATCTTCATTGTGGTCCTGAGAAAGGAGGGAGATATGATTTAACCTATAGCTGATAGTAGATGGGTAAGTACTATTAGGAAGATCGCTAGAGAGATGCCTTTCTTGTGCTACAAGCTCTCGGCTATGACAGCGTCCGACGAGGAGTAGGTAAAACCCTAGGGTAGATGGATCTAGAATGTTGTGTCTTGGTCTAAGAGGGCCCCTAGCTCGCCTTATATACTCGATTGAACTAGCGTTACGTGATTCGGGTCGGACTACTCATGGGATCGTGTCTTGTGGTTTAACTAGATCATGTTGTGCGAGGATGGCCACCCGTTTCCATGTCTCCCAAGTTGGTGTGGTGCCCAACTGGCGCATGTGCCCGGGTGGTTGACTCGGCACCTTGGTGGACAATGTGGCTAGCCCTGCGCCTGTTCGGCCTGCTTGGATGTCATATCCTCGTCAACAACTAAGATGGACCCTGCAATCTTTCCCTAGTATTGGTGCCCCTAGGTAAAGAAACTTTCCCTACAGCTTGTGACATACACCCTAGGGGAAGAGTCTTTCCCTATTTATACTACACCTACGCTTCTTTACTTAGGGCAAGCCCAAGGTAAAGTATTCCCCTATGATATTTTTGTATCTGAGCTAGGGTATATGGCTTGAGTAAAATCATAGTTTCAAGTAGTGTTCATGATTGAATGTTTTTTAGCTTTGAAATAATGAGGAAATCCACATCCGTGTTGACGCAAATCGTGTGGATGTGATGGGTGGCAATTGATCATCTATCGATTAAGATGTATCAAATGCCATCCCTAAACATGGTCCATTGACTCATTAATTGTGCTAAAATTATTAGTTGATGCATGCCAACTAGCAAATAACAATGACAGGTGTTGATCTTCAAAACCACGTGGCGGTACGTGCTGGTCTCGAGTATAACGTGCAATTACAGCGCAATTAGAGCGAGTGTTTCTCCTCAACAACCCCCAACCCCCCAACTAGTATTTAAGTAGTCCCTTACTCGCGTTCATACTAGACATTGTTCTCCAATTAGCCACACCCGTAGGAAAGTAAGGTTAGTTATCTTTTATGCCCTTTCAGGTTTTTATTGCAAGTGGTAGGACAGTGCAGTCTAGATCTAGATCTTAAGGTTTCTACTGATATGTAAGAAGATTGTATCGACTTACTGTGTTATCACATATATGACATGTCATAGTTCTACGAATTTGGAGACTTTGGGTACAACTTGTTTGTATCTGCTTATTTTCTTCTCTCATTTTTGATATGTTGATAATTTTGTAGGATAGGTAACGTGATGACGCGTTGACACTGTGATAGGACATCTTCATTCCGAGTTTGGAGGTAAGAACTTAATGGTTTTTGGATACTTTTTCATTTTAGCATATCTCTTTTCCTCGTGTTCCTGGAATATTACTTTGAGATCTGTTCTGTTCTTGGGTATATGAGTAAAAGTTCTGCGCTTATTGAAAATAAGGTAAACTAACATGTTCCGAATGGAGTTCATTTAGGTTCATTTATATCAAATTTCTATCCTATATCTCTCTATTATGCATCAAACCATTCATCCAAAATTTGATGTTTCTTTTCGTATTATCTATTCACAAACGTGAACAATAAATTGAAGTTCTTCTCATGCGGAGGTAATAAACCTTTTAAGTTAAGTACTCCGAGGTCATGTCAAAATATGTCTTGTTCATTATATGATTGATCCTCAATCCGAGTTGGATGAGCATACTGTCTAATACTTGCCCTATATTAGCATATTTGAAGGGCTTTGCTATCCTAAGTAAATATGCATATTCATGTTGACACAAACATGTGGATGTGATGGTGTGGCAATTGATAGTATACCGATTAACATGTATCAAACAACATCCCTAAACATGCTCCATTGACTCACTAATTGTGCTAAAGTTGTTACTTGATGCATGACAATTAGCAAATAACCATGCCAGGTGTTGATCTTCAAAACTACTTGGCGCTATTTGCCGATCTTGAGTACAACATGTAATTAGAGTGCAATTAGAGCGAGTGTTTCTCTTGGTAGCTATAGACCCTCCGGCCGAACCTCCACAACCCCCCATTCGCCAACTAGTATTTATATAATCCCGTCCTCGCCTTCAGATTAGACATTGTTCTCCAATTAACTACGACCATAGGAAAGTAGGCTTAGTCATCTCTTATGCCCTTTCAGATTTTTGTTGCAAGTGGTAGGGCAGTACAATCTAGATCTCGATATTATTGTTTCTACTGATATGTGAGAAGATTGATGCACTTACTGTCTTATCATATATATGTTCTATCACAGTTCTACGGATTGGAGACTCTGAGTACAACTTGTTTGTATGCATTTATTGTTTTCTCTTATTTGTGATTTGTTGTCACAATTTTGTAGGAGGATATGGAACATGATGGTGCTTTGACACCGTGTTAGGACATCTTCCTTCATAGTTTGAAGGTAAGAAATTAATGATTTCTATATACTTTTCCATTTCAGCATATCTTTTTCTTGTGTTTTTGAAATATTGTTCCGAGATTTGTTTTGTTATTGCTTATATAATATAAGTTTTGCACTTATTAAAAAGAAGTTAAATCATCATATTCTATGTAGAGCTCATTTAGGTTTGTTTGTATCAAATTACTATCCTATATCTTTCTATCATGCATCAAATCCTTCATAAAAGAACTGGTAGCATTTCTTTCCATATTATCTACTCACAAGAGTGAACAATAAATAAAAGTTCTTCTTATGTGGAAGTAATTAACGTTTTAAATCAAGTACTCCGAGGTCATGCCTAAATATGCCTCGTTTATTCTACCACGATTCCTAATCCGATTTGGGTGAACATAATGCCTATTACTTGCCGTATTAGCATCTTAGCGATTTGGAGAAAACAAAGTCGAAAATAAGAGTAAAGATATTTTTCCTTTTTTTGAGGGAAAATACATTGTTCTTAGGTGAGAAAACAGAGTAGAAGTAGAACATAACCCATGTTGAAGGGCTTTTAGCCGTTATCTGCGGTATGGCCAAGTCCAATCATCATCAAGCACTCGTGTCGCAATTGACAGTCAAGAAACAAACTATGGAACATATTGCTTCTTTAAGCTAAGTTTACCCCCCACCCCCTAGCCTCCCTAACCCACCGCAATTTTCACATTTAACCAGTACAATTATTTAAAAGATTTTATGGGGACGATTGTAATAGGAAACATATTTAAGCCTACAGTAAATGCTGGCAAGCAAGAAAGATTAGTACTTATTTAATAAAAATATATATCATTTAGCAGTACATTAACTATTTTAGTACGAAAATGGCAATGTGTAATCACGTTCTTCCTCTGTTTCAGTATATACAAGCCCTCCTGTTTTGACTCTAATTGACCTCCAATTATACCCATCAATTTGATTAGTAAAAATACAAATTATACTATGCCACATAAAAAGATCGGTATGCCAGAGGCACCCAGCACTCCAGCTGCGTATCGTATCGGTCGGTCGGTCGGTCGAATGGCTGATCACTCACTCAGCTCCATCTCCATGGTCCAGTAGCAGGACAGTAGCTCTGAAATTCCAAAGTGCGCGCTGGCCGTGTCGTGCAGAAACACATGGCGACCATCGGCCTTCGGTACTGCCGCATGTCCATGATCAGATGTTTTCGAGTTAGTAGGTGCACAGGAGTATGAATTAAAGTGGGTCATGGACACAAAATTATTTTGTACTCGTATCCGCGAAATCATGCAGGCACACGACAAAATAAATACTCCCTTCGGTGAAATAACATCATTTCCTATTCTCTGAAGAGTACCACTGTCTATTACTATGACATTACATTTATCAATATTACGAAGTGCTATGTGGTACGTGCTGGGTTTTTCTCAGTCTTCCCGAGTTTCAAATCTTTTTTTTTTCGAAACGGAGAGTTTCAAATCTAGTCTCCAAGCATGCAGCTCCGTCCTCTTTCTTTTATCGGTCTTCTTGTTTCCGAGTTTCCAACGCTGATTTTGGTGCACAAGTAGTAAAAACTTCATGTTATTTGTCGAGCAGCAAGAAAAAACATATATAAATCCGTTGTCACTCAAAATGAATAAGTGGAAATGATTTTTTTTAGGCTTTTTTCAGAACGTCAAGTGTTTGTGTTTTTTTAGGTACAGCGCTACGTATCAAAAAGTTCTTTTTTTTCGCAACTAGAGCCTGGCCCGGGCCAGTCCTCCTAGAAGTTTTTTTTTGGGGTGCCAGACCTCGTAGAATGCAGTTCAAGATTCGGCCTAGTACTGCTAAGGCCAAGCCCAAACCAACCTCAACCCAGCCAAGTCCAGCAATAATACAGGCCAAGTTCGACCATAACTCAACACTTCTTTTCGAAAAGAGGCAAAAAAAGAGCCTGGCCTCTCCATTGATTGATTCAAAAAGCCATTTCCTTATTACCAAGTGTCTGTGACATCACCAAGTCCAAGATAACTGAAACACAGTTCAATTTACAAGAGGCACTTATGCTCCACTAATCTTGTCACTGACCATCATCCAAATTAGTTAAATATAGGTGCAACCATCTTCAAGTGGCAACACCTAGAAACCAGTCTCATGCCACCCTACCCTAAAGTGAGCCCCACACACATATCCACTGCCAGAAAAAAAAACTCTGTTTCCTATTAAGAATATAATCGTATAACAAAATCTTTACTGTAGAACTTCCAAACTGTGTCACAATAAGCTTGGGGTTCATCCTAGCTAGGAACTGGCCAACAGTATTCGTGATACTTGTATGCGAACGTAAATTATGTCTATTAAGTCAAAGCAGTGTGGCGAACATACCGCAAGTCCTTTTCTTAGACCCATGACATGACATAAGTCAACAAGATCGGTACCGTCCCAAAATAAACAAAAAAGCGTTTGATATTCTCCCAACACAAAGATGTGAAAAACAAATGCTCTTAAATATACATTGTGTACATGCCGGTAGGTATTCAGGTCTCCTTTTACCATCATCCGAAAGCCATCTAAATTATGTAGATATGCCAAAAAAAGCACAAAACAACAAAATAGGAGGGTTGTTTCAAATCGTAATGCAATGAAATGTGAAATGTACGACGAAGATGAAGAACGATTCTTATGTGAAAACCCTCTGAAAAAAGATGTTGTAACGAAAGACGTCGATCTTCACTATGTCGGGAGAGGCATACAGAAACGTTACTAGATATTTACAACAATTCTTCAACCCATTATGTGCTGCTTCAAAGAGGTACATATAAGACGGAGTTAGAGTCTAAACCATAGCTTGCCAAGTTAAACTTGACATCGTACGCCGGAACCCATCCTCTCATCACAAGAATTCGAATCATACATCAAGATTGTCAAAAGACGTTTGCGTGGAAGTTTAAGTCAGAATATATAAAGCGGACAGAATAAAGTGATTGGGAGGGGAAAAACTAGTTGAAATGAAAAAAATATCTAAAATAAATCCTGAGAAAAAGGTAAGGGTCCAGGCATCTTAATCTTTTTTCCCTTGAGCCAGAGAGATATTCTTGGATGATCCAGCCTCACATTGTTCCGAAAGACGATATCTAGGATGAACATTCCTCGTGATCTAGGTGAACATTCAGTTGACAGGAAAGAAAAAGGAGGGCGTCTTGTTTGTTGTACCTTAAAGATGATCATTCTGCGTGCACTTTGCATGCTTAGCACACTTTATAATATTCACCACCAAAAGAAGCGATTAGGACCTTTCTCCCCACAGGAGAAAGGGAATCTAATTCCTCCAAGGCGATCATAATCTAATCCCCAAGCCGTGAGATTCCATCATGTGCCCTAATCCAAACCCCCTAAGTGCATGGGGCTGTTAAAAAAAGACCTGGCAGAGATTTTCGCTTTGGGTAGGGGAATGTTGCGCAGTTAGTAAAGACGACACCACAATCATGCTCACTAGCCTCTAGACAAGCAAACAGACAAACAAAAAAAAGTTGCAGGATCCAAGGCTAGCTAGTGTTTAAGTGGGCCTGATGACAGTAGTAATGTCTTTGCACACCCCAAGGTGTGCTAGGAGTAGTAGCTAGCTCAAATCATCATGCAGATGGGCAATGATCGGGAGAGAATCCCTGAGGTGGCATATTGTGGCTGTGTGTGGGTGATGCGGAGTCAACTAGTAAATTAACTGTAGGAATTGCTTGATTAGGACATACTGTCACTCTAATCAGTGTTGCTGGCCCAAAAGGGGAAGTTTAAAACTGACACTGTCCCCCTAACCTGGGTAGTTTGTTGCTTGTACAGCTAGCTGCTGCCTGCAAATCGGAACTCAGTTTTTATCTTTAGCACATTTTCCAGCAAGCGTAAGACAGATGATTGGTTAGTGGTTTGGTCATGGGGGGCATCATTAGGACAGTGGGGATGTGGTGGTCAACTCTTAGGGCACAATGATGCATCCTGTGTGATACAGACAAACCCACTATATATGCTCTCTGCTAAAGCCTGACGACTGAGGCTGCTAATACTGCTACTCCCTTTTTGTTGCTTGCATGCACCCCCCCCCCCCCCCCCCCCCCCCCCCCCCCCCCCCCCCCCCCCCCCCCCCCCCCCCCCCCCCCCCCCCACCGTGCTTAATTTTTTCGTCCCTGCCTGTCATTTTTTCGTCCTTTTTTTTTTCTTTTCTTCCTGATAATATAAAAGAAAAATAGCGATGGTTTTTGGGCGATGCATATAAGGTCTGTGTTTCTCATTTGAACCACCAATAGCTGGCGCAACGTTTAATTCCCACGTGAACTTGTGAGCAGGGAAGATCAGTGTCCATGAAGCTCTGTTCGTAGCCAATTAGCAGCAGCAGTTATGAGCAGCGATCAGGGGAGATCAGTGTCCATGATGAATTCATATCCTCCGACAATGAGATTTGATGCCGCCCTTGCTTATGCATGAGAATTAAATACCCAGCCAGCACAAGGGTCTTGTGAATGAATGCATATAGAGCCCATGAGAGCATTGATCAAGCGCCTAACCTAAGTCGATCCATTCTCCCCTGTTCTTTGGGAAATCTCTCTCTCCCTCTCTCTCTCTCTCTGACAAGAGCGATGATGAGAGAGAAATCGTCCGTTTGGGCGTCAAAAACAAACAAGCAGGGAATCACGGCCACAGTGGAGTGGAGGCATGCGGGTGCTGTTCCCTTCGCCTTCACCTCTCTCTCTGGCTCGCTTCGCCTTGCTTCTGACACAGCACAACCCGCTCACTCTCTCACCCTCCATCACCCCTATGAAGTACGCCTGGTTTCTTTCCTGATAGTGCAAGCAAAGCAAGCGCCAGACACACACTACCTATTATTTCCTCTCCATCAGTCCATCTCTCCCTCACACACATATCTTTTTCTTTTGGTTATTATTTACACCAAGGGCGAGCACTAGAAGAAAACAGCCTAGCCTTGCCTTGCCATCTGCCCAATCTCTCTCTCGCTCGCTCCTCTGGCTTAGCACAGCACAGACAGATCCTCCGTCTCCATACTTTACACTATTATTTTCCTTGTATTGCCACTCTGTGCTGTGGGTGTGCCTGCCTTTAGGAAAGGCCCTAGACCCTAGACGCCCTAGCGCAATGGTGGAAGCTGCAAAGGCTGGAGGCCTTGCTCCTTCCTTCCTTGTCCTCTTGATTAGCCCTTGACAAACACCGAGGTTCGTTTGCTTTTGGTCTCTTCTTGCTCACCCTCCCCTCCCCTCCCCCCCCCCCCCCCCCCCCCCCCCCCCCCCCCCCCCCCCCCCCCCCCCCCCCCCCCCCCCCCCCCCCCCCCCCCCCCCCCCCCCCCCCCCCCCCCCCCCCCCCCCCCCCCCCCCCCCCCCCCCCCCCCCCCCCCCCCCCCCCCCCCCCCCCCCCCCCCCCCCCCCCCCCCCCCCCCCCCCCCCCCCCCCCCCTCCTCTCTCTCTCTCTCTCCTCCACTGTTCAAGCAGTGCAGAAGAAGAAGAAGAAAAAAAACTATCCATGACACACACATAAACACATAGCATCTGTCCATGAAGGAAGCTCCTCCTCCTCCTCCCCCTGCTTAGCTAGCTCTTAGTACTTGGTGGTGTGTGGGAGAGGAAGGGTGGGGGGAGAGGAGAGGTCAAAGGAAGGCTGGTCCATACATTAGTCCATCCACACACACAAAAAACCACTCCTAGCAGCTTGCTTGCTGCTGCTGCTGCTGCTGCTGGTACTAGTAGTAACTAGTAAAACTCGCATCCACGGGAGAAGTAACCCCTCACTCGCTCGCTTTGCTTGCCAAGAACAGCCCCACTGTTCATCATCCATCCTACCATCCTTCCTTCCTGCATCTAGTTTGAGTGAGTACAGCAGCTACCATCTTCTAAAGCTTCTCCTCCTTCCCTTTTCCCTTCAAATCTTGTTTGCATGGTCAGAGGAGGAGCCCAGCAAAGTAGAGGCTAAGCTAGGCAGGAGCAGGATATTGTTGTGTATTTTGCATTTATTTATTATTTGTATGTATGTATGTATAGTGTAATTGAGCAGCTGGCTAGATTATGCTCGCTTCTCTTGGAGTTTGCAAGTGGTGCCGCTGGTATCTTCTTGATAAGGTCCCCAAGATCCCACACCACACCACACCGTGCACCTCTCTCTCTCACATCACCTTCCTTTTTGTTCTCCACCCCCTCTCTCTTTTCTTTTCTTTTCTTTAGTGTTGAGAGTCCCAAGAATCACTGAATTTTGTTGGCGTTGAGTTGGAGGTGCCATTGGCCTTTTCTTGCTCTCTCTCTCATGGTTTCCATTGTGCAGCTGCAGAGAAGGCGAACAGAAGCATCAGCAGCAGCGTCAGTAGCAGCGAGAAGCATCCTTCCGGACAGGGAGGAGAGGATGGATCTTTCTGTGCCCCGAGGCGAGTTCCCGATCCCAATGCACGCCGCCGCCTCGCCCTACGGGGGCATCGGCGGCAGGGGCGTCGCCGTCGCCGACCATGCCATGGAGCTCCACCATGACCACGCCAACCACAACGGCCAGTCCCAGTCCCAGGCGCAGGACATGCCGTCGCCGCCTGCTGCCGTGTCTGAGGACAGCTCCGGGAAGAAGCGCGCGGCGGCCATTGCCGGCGGAGGAGGAGGGCTGGCGGTCAAGTACCGGGAGTGCCTCAAGAACCACGCGGCGGCCATCGGCGGCAACGCCACCGACGGGTGCGGTGAGTTCATGCCCAGCGGCGAGGAGGGCTCGCTGGAGGCGCTCAAGTGCTCCGCCTGCGGTTGCCACCGCAATTTCCACCGCAAGGAGCTCGACGACTTCGACGGCGACAGCTGCGCCTCGCACGGCTACGGCTACGGCCACCACGCCGTCCGCCGCCTGCTCGGCCCCGCCGTGCCGCACCACCACAAGAGCAGCGGGGGCCTCCTCGTCACCGCGGACCACTACGGCGCCTACGCCGCGGCACGCGCGCTCCCTCCGCCGCCGCCTCCACCGCTGGGACACCACCACCAGATCATCATGCCGCTCAACATGATCCAGACGTCCGAGTCGGACGAGATAGACGGCAGCGGCGGTGGCGGCATCATGGGCGACGGCAGAGGCGGGTTAGCCTCAGGCGGCGGCGGCGGCGGCTCCTCGTCTAAGAAGCGCTTCCGCACCAAGTTCACCGCCGAGCAGAAGGGGCGCATGCTGGAGTTCGCGGAGAACGTGGGGTGGCGTCTCCAGAAGCTGGACGACGCCATGGTGCAGCACTTCTGCCAGGAGATCGGCGTCAAGCGCCGCGTCCTCAAGGTCTGGATGCACAACAACAAGCACAACCTCGCCACGAGGCCGCTCCCTACCTCGCCTGCGCAGCCGCAGTCACAGTCGATGCCGCTGGCGATGTCAATGCCGATGCCGCTGGGCATGTCAATGCCGATGCAAGTGCCGCCGTCGCAGCCCGGGCCTTCCGGCCACCGCGGCCCCAGCTCCCCGCATGCGCAGGGGGAGCTCAAGCTCGACTGACGGCACAAAGAAGGTGAAATTAACCCTGGTGTCTGTCAACGGCGCCACGGTTGCTGATTCTGCTAGCGTTAGTAAGCCGCATTGCCATTAATTTCACTGTTCCATCGGAGCGATCGATCGAAGCAGAGAGAAGAGAAGAGAACCAAAAACAAACTCGAGTCTATCATCATCTCCATTTTTTTTTTCCTTTTGCTGTTTATCTTGTCATAAGGTTGGGGAGCAAGCATGAGAGGGGGGACATAGGCGAACCGAACTGAGCTCCACTCAATTTCAATTTATTTTTCTGGACCTATTTTCTTCTTCTTCTTCTTCTTCTTCCCCTTCTTCGTCTCCTTGGTTGGTGTCTCTGACTTGAAGTCTAGCAGTACCTGTTGAGCTGAGCATTTGAGTTGTCATGGATCAGAGCAGAGGTTGTATGAAATTAATTCTGACTTGTTTAGAATTTCTCCGTTTCATCTGCAGTTTTCCTGGGCTAATCTTGAAAAATGCATGCATAGAAAAAAGAGAGCATGAGATGCAATCTCTCCCCATGTCTTGTATCTTTCAGGCGCACTGTTCACGAGTCATGACATGATCTGCATGCTTAATCTGCAGCCCCTGTCGGTGCTGTTACTGTGGCCTGCCTGCCTGCCTGCATGCATGCATGCCTATGCCTGACCTGATCCGGCGATGTGAATTCACCACTCACAGGCCACAAAGACAATGAAAAGGGAAGAGGGATCCTTGTCAAGAATTCGGGAGCGTGAGAGCGATGGAACGGGAGGGTGAAAATTAAAATTTGGGTGTCCACTATTTGGGGCAGATGATAGTCCTTTGGCCTGCGCATTGGGTTGGCCCGGCCTGCCCCGAGCAATCAATCATTCTTGGGGCCGTGTACGAGTGCAGGGGGGCAGGGGAGCATGTGGCCAACCAATCCAAAATTGGTTCGGGTTTGCCGCGGGAACAGAGATGGAAACCATGGGAGATATCGCAGTGCTCCCCGTGCTCCTGCAGGAGATTTTTCTACGAATTCTTCTTGATCTATCTATCTATTTTCCCTCCTGATCCCTACCACCCACCCCTGGCTGTGCCTGCATGTGTGATTTGGTGGTGTTAAGTACTACAGGTTTTCGTTACAGGTTTTGGTGACTGCTGGGGACAAGGCCGGCTTGGTAGATCAAGCGCTGAGACAGACTTTTATTGCTGTGGAAGTGCCAATGTTTTGCTGTCCCTGTGGCTGTGCGTGTACTTTGTTGCCTCCCCTCCCCTGCCATGGCAGCAGGCGCGTTTTATGTCTCACGACGACACCAACGCCGAGGGGCATTTACCCCTGCACTCCTCCGTGGTTTGTAGTCCTGCGAGCACTAATGCCGTGTGTTTCGTCCGGTTTGGAATGAAGGGGTTTTGCTAGAAATTCTACATAGGGAGTACCTATAACTCATCTAGATGAGATATAATTTGGTCTCATTCACCTGGAAAACAAGAACAGATACAACACACGTCAGCACACACGCATCTTATAGCATCACATCCAATGGCTATAAAAGATGAATGAGACCAAATTATATCTCATCTAGATGAGTTCTAGCAAAACTGTTCTACATAAGATCATACGGGGTTCATTCATGTGGGATCCCTGTGTTCCGGTACGTACTGGTAAATGTAATCCATTCTGTACCAAACAAACTTTGCTCCTTGTCCACCTGCGAAGGAACACCTTGCACCGTTGCACGCCAGGGTAGTCATTGGTGGATCCGTTTACCAAAGAGTACCGTACTCTGCTGGTAGGATTCACCGTTTTTAGCGGCCAAAACATGTATTTTCGTTTCATAGAAAGTCCCCCACAAAACACGTATTTTTGTTTCATAAAAATTCCCCACAAATGAGTTTTTTTTTATGGACAAACTTTCAATCTATACATCATCAATCATGACAGTACAATGAATACCAGAAATAATAAAAATTACATCTTGCATCTTGCATGTACACCCTTTTTTTTTATAAACTGAGGCAATATTCTCTCTCTTTTGCACACTATTGTGTAGATTCTTGTGGATTTTTTTCAAAAATAAAAGGTCGTGGATGCTCATCATGCTATAACATATGCACGTGCGAACAATAATAATCATCATACACGTCTTGCTATAGGTTTCATTTGATGCGGAACTACGTGCTTAAAATCCAGATTTACCAACAAAAATATCCGGCAACACCAGTTCAAATTACAGTCCATCCTGCCGCATGATACAATTGGGAGCAAAGAGCCGTGCCCCTCTGTTTTGTTCCTACGTGTGGGTCATGCCATGCATATGCATACATGTCGCTTTGGATTCGTCCCAAGTGCGAGAAATGAAATGCTGCCACGCTGGCCTTTTCCTCTTGGCTCCAGTGCTCTAGGCTGTAGCCCCCTGTTGCTGCCATTGCCAATGTTCGTGCCCTCTATCGTACCAGAATTTGGGCGTGGCCCCGCAGCCACGCAGGCATGCATGCATGCATTTGTAGCCTTGTGTTGTCTTGTGCTGTGTTGGGATCGTCGTGCTCCAGCGCCAGTACGACAAAACTGGTAGCGTGCTTGAAACCACGTCACTTATTTTGCGATGGAGGAGCAGTACGTTATACAGCTAGGCTTTCCACTACACTTAAGCAAAAAACAAAGAAAAACTAAAGCCAAGTAAACAAAGCATACATAGAGAATAAGCAATATATCTGACTCGCTCCTCCTTGGACTGAAAATTATGAACCCAAGAGGAGGCAAAAGTGGATGAAAAAATTGACAACAGTGCCGAGCAGGTGCAGCTGAGCTGAGCTGACCAGACGGGCTTTGGCCAGGCAGGCCAAGACAATTATTACGGCCGCCCGTTTTGTCAATGCAAAACTCGCCATCTCGTGCGTCCCTGCTCCCCTCCGTATCATGATCTGCGACTGCGAGTGAGTGTGGGTGTGGAGCTCCATGACTTGCTGCTGCGGTGCAGGGAGCCCAACACACGCCCTATCCCAGCTGAGCTACCCATGTGTGCCAGTGCTGCTGCTGCTGCTACCGATGGATGGATGGATGGATCCATGGGTGGTGCTTGCTGCCAAGGCAAGCCATCAGAGATCAGTCCCATGTTCTTGGCACCAAAACTCCGTCACCAACTCTGTAATTTTCTCCTGCAATTTCTTGCCTTGCCCTTTTAGTTTGGGGATGGATCAGGCAACCACCAAGAAATCATTTGCTTACCTTGGGGAACAAATTCAGTAGCATCCACTGCTATGAATATGATCTGATCTGCCCCAGCTCTCTACCCAGCAAACTTGCTACATACACACAGCACTATGGTGGTAAGAGCATCTACAACCGGACGCCCCATATCTGCCCCCAAACTCCCGTGGAGTCCGGACGTAAAATTGCCACCTGACTAGATACATGAAACGCAGACCAAACGGCCGGACTGACCAGCAACCTTCATATACAACCCACATGTGGAGCGGATATTGGTATGCAGTTTCACCCTGTTTTTTTCGATCTCATATCTTGCTTCTCTTACTGCCATCGTCTTACGTTTTTTATTTTTCCTTTTTTTCCCAATTCTGCAGGACCAGATAGACAATGTGAAGAGCATAAACCGGTGCAAGTTCATTGTCGAGTTCCTACATACACACATACCATGGCAATTTGAGTCTCTCTCACGCACATATGCCCATGACAAATTTGTCTCTCACACACATATATGCCATGGCAGTTATGTCTAGAAAACACACACGTGCCATGGTAGTTATGTCAATAAAAAAACACATACCAAGGCAAGTTTGCCTCTCACACACACATGCCATGGTAGTTATGTCTAGAAAAAAACACAAACCAAGGCAAGTTTGTTTCTCACACACACATATGCCACGGCAATTAAGTCTCTCTCTCTCACACACACATATCCATGGCAATTTCGTATCTCAAACACACATATTTTTTTTGGAAAAGGAGGATGTACCTCAGGCCTCTGCATCTGAACGACGTATGCAGCCATTTTATTAATTATTCACAAAGACCATACAAAGTAATACATCAGTATGCCTGAAGCCACATCTAGGCAACATTTGTTGCTACTCCTATCCCCTTGATGAAGGGGTGCCGAATGTCCGAACCAAATACCAAAAAGACATCGCATCAAAGCCTAATATCTAAAGCCGGATGCCCCAGCCCAGCCAAATACCAGGACTGGATCTCACACCGGACCGACGCACTCTCAGAGGCTACCGCTGCCATCTTCCACCAGTCCATCTCCAGAGCAGGAACTGACGCATCGACCTTGCTTGGCCTGCCGTCGACGCCACCACGGCGCCAGACAACGCCACCACCCTGCACGTATCTGTCCACACGCGCCTGTCGCCGAACCTCCGCAGCGCCATGCCGCCGGGATCCGCCGTCGGCCTTGCGGTAGATGTAACACTGCTCCTCCTCTTGTCCCCTCCAGCCAGCACTTGCTCCAAAACGATGCCCCCAGGAGGGACAACGGCATCGAAGGTGCCATCATCGTCCGATCCGGTAGACCCAGATCTAGGGTTTCCCCCGGAGCATCACTAGCGGGTGCCACGACCTGCAACAACGATGCCTCGAGAAGGGAATGACGTCACAGACGCTGCCATCGTCCGCCATGACCGTAGTCGGCGCGATTTTCACCGGAAGTCGCGCCCCCCCGATCTCGCAGCTGACTGGAACTGTACGGAGCCTCGCCGTGAAGACGAAAGCCGCCGTCGGCATACCGGCAGGGAGCCTCCAGCCGCCCCTCACCGGTCCCTCCACACGCCGCCGGTTGGAAAAAACCACGCCGGGGCGGACCTGGACGGGACGCTAGATCCCACTCCAGGCACAGACTCTACCGAGGGGGAGAGCACCATGCCAGCCATGGATCTGGCCGCCGTCGCACAGGCAAGGGGCGCCGTCCTACCTGCTGCTCGCGGATCCAAGGCCGGAGGCGCCCCTGCCGCCTCCGGTAGATCTTGCAGCACACCACCCGCCCTAGCGCTTTTGCGTCGGGCCTGCCGCCACCGCGGACTTGGCCGGCGGCAGGAGAGAAGACGGGAGGGGCCTGGCGGCGCTAGGGTTTGGGACCCCTGGCGTCGCCCAGGGGAGGCGACGCGAGGGGGTGAGCAACCAAACCTGCACCCGCACAACAACTCGTGGTCTAAACATGGGAGAGGTGTAACATCCCCAGATGTTAACCCTGTCATCAAGCTAATTAATATGCCATGTCATTATATTTCACTAAGTTAAAATGCCATTTGTCCAAAATAAAACCCAAATTCAATATTCAAAATGCAAGCCAAATAATTATTTCATCAAACATCAAAACTAAAATGTTCATAGTGTTGCAAATAATCCCAAGGCAATTATAAAATGAAACCAACATTATTTGAATTATTAAAATGCCCCAAAACTATTTAAAACAGTACCCAAAACAGCATTATTAAATCCAATTTCATTTTGAAAAATTCCAACGACTTCAAATGACTCCCCAAACTTTTTGTGCCAACACAAAACTTTGCAATATAATTATGTGGACAAGAACCACATTTTGCAAAATCCAATTGGCAGCCTAAAATATTGCAAAGCAATTACAGTAAAAAGAAACAGAGAGAAATTAAAGAAAAGGAAGAGAGCCTCTGGGCACTAAGGCCCAGTGCTACAGTACACGGCCCAGCCCATCTATTGCTTTGTCCACCTACTCCCTCCCCCGCGTGTCGGCGCCGCCATGGCCAGACGCCGCCGCACCGTCCCCTGTTCGCCACGACGCCGGAGCAGCTAGAGGAGGGGATAAGGCTCCCGGACACCCTCGTTCCCCTGGCCATTTCTTTCTTTCCCTCCCTCGCTCACTCTCCCCCTCAATCGCCCCTCTCCCTCTCCATCTTGCTCGCCCGAGCGAGTTCGCCGCTGCCCCGTCAATGGCGTGGCCACTGGCCTTCCCTCACCGCGCAAACCTGTCCAGAAGACACAGGCTGTCGTCCTCGACCTCGACATGGACAACCTCGAGCTAGAACGCCAAGATGAAGCCGCATCCGCCTGTCCCCTTCGTCGAAAATCGCCACAGCTTCGCCGTCGATCCGCTGCACGGCGACCTCCCTGGCCACAACGAGCATCTCCTCGTCATCGTTGTGAGCCCCGCGTGTTCCCCTCGCTCCCTCCCGCTCATTTCCATCGGTGCCCGAGCGTGGTCGCCGCCGTCTGTCGTCGTCGCTGCGGCCGCAGCCACCAGATCGCCCCGCTGACCTGTCCGTCGTCTTCGCCGGCCTCGACTACCTCTTCCTCCACCACGAGCACGAGCAGGAGGGCTCCGCATCGCCGGGATCGAGTTCCTTCCCTTCTGCGGACGCCGGTGATCCCCTTCCTCTCCGGCGAGTCCTGTAGCTACTAAACCACCACGGGCCTTCGTGTGAGCCGCGCGGTGAGCTCCTCCGCCTCCCGTTTCCCTCCGTTTTTCCCTACACGCGCCGTAGCTAGATGCCGCCACGCCCGAGCTCTGTCCGCCGCCGACGAGCTCGTGGCCGTGGCCGTGGCCATGGCCCATGTTACACCCACCTGAGGCACCGCTGTGCTTCTGGCGCTCTCAGGAGCCCAACGAGCTCGAGCCCGTGCCTCCCCGTGCACCACATCGCCGTAGCCACTTGTGCCCGATTCTGGCCATCCGCCGCGGTCATCGCCGCCGTCGATTCCGGCCACCACCGGCCCGGAGACCGCCATGGTTGGACGCGGCGACGTCTCCGCGTTCGAACGCGACCAGCCGCGTTCGTTTTGATAGCCTGTAGAGCGAACCCGACCACCTCCCGAGCGCGCCGCCGTGAAATTTGGTCGCCGGAGCAACTCCGGTGGCCGTAGCCGACGTGGCATGACAGGTGGGGTCCGTGAGACACTGACGCTGGGCCCCACGAGCCCCCGTTGACTGGGTTGACCCAGTCAACCTGCAGTCTGGGCAGCTCCAGCCACTGACATGTGGCCCCCCTCCATTATTTAGTTTAAATGTTTTAAAATTAAAACTAATTAGTTAACCTAATTATCTCACTGACATATGGGGCCCACACCCCTAATTAACCCATATAGTTAGTTTAATTCACTGTTAGTTTAACAGAGGTTGACATGTGGGTCCCACTAGACCCACATGTCAGGTTTGACCCTGGTCAAACGTCCAGTTGACTGCTGAAGTCATCATTGCATCATGCTGATGTCATAATTGATTTCTGTTAATAAAAATAAATCCAGAAAATGTTTAAATCTTTGAAAATTCATAACTTTTAAACCGTAGCTCGGATCGAAAAACTTAAAACATGAATCGCGGTCACATCGATCGTGAGTCTCTGCTCGTTACCGCGCGCTCCTAATCCACTAACAGTTTGGATATTTGATCTGAGGGGCCTCTGGCCTGATAGCACTAACCATCACATGGGCATAGTATGGGCGTTCTGCGTCGTATACTTCAGCCGAAGCTTAATAGAAGTCAGCAACTGAGCGGCACACGCTGGGTTGGCCTGGAACGCAACCACACTTGTATAAGGGGTTGCTAGGTCTGCTCACCGGCAGTGCACGTAACGTGCAGGAGTTCCCGGGGCGATGGCCCAAGACCCCTGGGGGCATAGGTTAGTCCGGCGTGCTGACCTCTCTGTTAAGTATTCGGTCGGGTTGCGGCGTATCGTTGGCCCAGGCCGGGCATGACCCAGTAAAGTGTGTTCGGCCGGAGTTAAGCGAGCGTGGTGGGTAAGTTGGTGCACTCCTGCAGGGAAGAACTAATCTATCGATAGCCTGTCCTACGGTAACGGACACTCGGAGTTGTATCCTGATCGATACAACTCGAACCTGACACTTGAGATGATAACTGGATAGTATGGCTCTGAGATTGCTTTCTCGCAGGGAGTCGAGGAAGGATCTCTGGCCGAGGTTGATGACACTACTACTACTTTACTTTATGTTAGTCTGCACTCTTCTAATGCTGCAAGACCGCTGAAGATGCTAGTCTTCGATAGGACTAGGCTTTCCCCTCTATTCTGGCATTTCTGCAGCCCAGTCCACATATACAGCCCTTCTTTGATAATGTTGCATATGTAGTGCAGATCCTTGCTTGTTGAGTACTTCGGATGAGTACTCATGGTTGCTTTGCTTTCTTTTTCTTCCCATATCTGTTTGTCGCAAACAGATGACGAGCCCCTGAGCCAGCTGCCCCCGACGACGGCTACTACTACTACTCTCCCGGCGAGTACTACTACGAGGAGCCGACCGACGACCAGAAGTAGGTTCGGAGGGTCCTAGGCAGGAGGCCTACGCCTTTCGATCGTAGTATTTTATTTTACCCCGCCTTCTTTAAGGCCTATCTGTAACTCTGTTATATCTGTACCCAGATATCTAATGCTTCCGCTAACAATTGTATGCCATCGAGCTAGGTATTCGAGCCCTCGAGGCCCCGGCTTGTAATATAAAGCTTGTATGATTTTATTTATGTTTTAGAGTTGTGTTGTGATATCTTCAAGTGAGTCCTTAGTCTTGATCGTGTGCATTTACGTGTATGGTTAGTGCACGATTAAGCCGGGGTCGTCACAGGTTGGTATCAGAGCCGACTGCCTCTAGGAATCCCCCTTTCCAACTCCTTGGCCGAAGTTGAGTCTAGTATCCGAGAAACTGTTTTACTAACTTGCCTGTGTGGGTTACGAGCCCACGTCGCCAACTGGGTGGTGTTAGCATCTTTTTACTCCTCGACCTTTACTGTAACATCCCCAGATCTCAGCCCTATCACCAGTGATAATTAATTAGCCATGTCATAATGGTTATCCTAAATAGAATGCATTTAGGAAATAATGCAACTTAAATTCAAATTTTAAATGCAAGTGAAATTATCATTTCTTCAAACAGTAAAACAAAATAGTTCATAATTTTGCAAAATAATCCCTAAGCAATTATAAAATTGAAACCAACATCATCTGAGCTAATGAAATGCCCCCAAGTTAATTAAAACAGTAGCAAAGTAAAATTTATAATGCCTTTCCATTTGTTAAAAAAATCCAAACAGATCCCAAAGATTCTGCAAACTTTGTGGCAACACCTAAAAATGGCACTATTAATTAAGTAGCCAACTCCGCATCTTTATAGATTGCATCTACTGCTTGAATAAAATCAAGACAGAAACAAAAGTGAATAAAACAGAAAAGAAATAAAACGAAATGGGTCAGAGTCCACTTACCTGGGCTTGCCTGTCTGAGGCCCAGCCCACCTAGACGGTCATCTTCCCCGATCGCCCGATGTCACTCGCCGGTGCCGGCACGTCCTCGCTCGCCTCGCTGTCGCTTATCCGCCGATTCCCGGCGAGGATAAGGCCAGTCCCAGCCTCCTCTCTCTTCCCCGCAAACCCTAAACCTCATTCGCCCCTTCTCCTCATTCCTCTCCTCGATCCAGATCGGACCCGACGCCGTCATCGCCATGGCCGTGCTCCACCGCGACCACAGGCACCCCCGCGCCCAGCTCTCGAGCCTGTCCGCTCCGCCGTCGTCCCCTGCTTCTTCTCCGAACACGGGATCGGGCTCAGCGCCCGAGCATCGACGACGAGGCCGTCTTCTTCTTCCTCGGATCCCGCCGCTGTCCACGACGAATTCGACGCCGGCAAGCCTCCCCGAGTCCACTGCTCTCCCCTACCGGACCACAGTGAGCTCACGCTTCCCCTCGTCCCTTTGGCTTCGATTTCCGTGCCCGCTAGCTTCTTCCCCGCTGTCACAGTAGCTCGTCGCCGCCGTCCGCATCACCGTCGCGGCCACCGTTGCTCACGATCGCGTCAGAGCACAGCGATGTGCTCCTGGGGTCCCCTGGAGCCCAACACGCGCACGCATACAACTTCCAAACGCCTCTGGCTACGTTTTCGCCCGGACCCGTGCTCCGGCCGCCGCCAAGCTCACCGCCGACGCTTATTCCAACCACTCCAGGGCGAAGCGCCACCACCACTGGATGCGCGGCTTCGCGCCCGTCCGAACGGACCAAACCCCGCCGCAAACGGTCGCTGGAAATGCACTCCGGCGAGTCGCCGCCACGATTTGTGGCGCCGGCGTTTAATCGCCGGTAGGCATTGTTCACCGGGCCCGCACGTCAGCAGGTTAGATTAGGGGTTAAACCAGGTTAGTTGAGCTAAACAGTCGCTGACACATGGGGCCCCTGTTAAATTAACGCTTGGGTTAAAACGTGTCACTGACACGTGGGACCAGTTCACTGTAGCAATTAATTAACTCTAATTAGATATGTGACACTGACATCAGGGGCCCACCCGTCTAATCATTCCATTAGCTTAGTTTAACTCACTGTTAAGGTTACAGAGGCTGACATGTGGGTCCAGACATGTGGGTCCCACTGGACCCACATGTCAGGTTTGACTTGGTCAGACGACCAGTTGACTTGCTGATGTCAGCATGGCATCATGCTGACGTCATAATTCATTTTCTATAAATAAAATAAATCCAGAAAATCATTTAAACTTCGAAAATTCATATCTTTTAAACCGTAGCTCGGATCGAAAAAGTTAAAACATGAAAGTTGTTCAGAACAACGAGACGAGTCTGATCGTGCCGTCTGTTTCTTTATCGGAACCCCCTACGTAGAAGAACTCGTAACTTCGGACCCGATTCCGGCAGATAAATAGTGCACACACACCGATAAATAAATCCCGCGATAACCCTAAATTAACCATAATGACTCAGATGCATCTTTAGACAACCCTGCACTGCATCGTAGCATAGCATGCACCGTGTTGCACTTGTTTGCATTGTGTTTACCTGTTTCTTCCCCCTCTTCTCTCTCAATTAGACCCCGACGTTGACGTAGCTCCTGAGGCAGACGCAGCTCCGGAGTACGACTACGTCCCCGACAACACCACCGACGACCTTGCCCTTGCCCCAAAGCAAACAGGCAAGCACCCCCATTTTGAGCATTCTGATATCGCCCATTCTCTTCTCTCTCATGCTTGCATTAGAATTACGCCGGTGATCCCCTTCCTCTCCGGCGAGTCCTGCAGCTACTAAACCACCACGGGCCTTTGTGTGAGCCGTGCGGTGAGCTCCTCCGCCTCCCGTTTCCCTCCGTTTTTCCCTACACGCGCCGTAGCTAGATGCCGCCACGCCCGAGCTCTGTCCGCCGCCGACGAGCTTGTCGTCGTGGCCATGGCCCATGTTACACCCACCTGAGGCACCGCTGTGCTTCTGGCGCTCTCAGGAGCCCAATGAGCTCGAGCCCGTGCCTCCCCGTGCACCACATCGCCATAGCCACTTGTGCCCGATTCCGGCCATCCGCCGCGGTCATCGCCGTCGATTCCGGCCACCACCGGCCCGGAGACCGCCATGGTTGGACGCGGCGACGTCTCCGCGTTCGAACGCGACCAGCCGCGTTCGTTTTGATAGCCTGTACAGCGAACCCGACCACCTCCCGAGCGCGCCGCCGTGAAATTTGGTCGCCGGAGCAACTCCGGTGGCTGTAGCCGACGTGGCATGACAGGTGGGGTCCCTGAGACACTGACGCTGGCCCCACGAGCCCCCGTTGGCTGGGTTGACCCAGTCAACCTGCTGAC
This sequence comes from Thinopyrum obtusiflorum, assembly GCA_036873465.1. Classification (NCBI taxonomy): domain Eukaryota; kingdom Viridiplantae; phylum Streptophyta; class Magnoliopsida; order Poales; family Poaceae; genus Thinopyrum; species Thinopyrum obtusiflorum. The sequence goes on from JAAAWM010011649.1 coordinate 73,328, forward strand.
TGGGCAGCTCCAGCCACTGACATGTGGCCCCCCTCCATTATTTAGTTTAAATAAATGTTTTAAAATTAAAACTAATTAGTTAACCTAATTATCTCACTGACATATGGGGCCGACACCCCTAATTAACCCATATAGTTAGTTTAATTCACTGTTAGTTTAATAGAGGTTGACATGTGGGTCCCACTGGACCCACATGTCAGGTTTGACCTGGTCAAACATCCAGTTGACTGCTGAAGTCATCATTGCATCATGCTGATGTCATAATTGATTTCTGTTAATAAAAATAAATCCAGAAAATGTTTAAATCTTTGAAAATTCGTAACTTTTAAACCGTAGCTCGGATCGAAAAACTTAAAACATGAATCGTGGTCATATCGATCGTGAGTCTCTGCTCGTTACCGCGCGCTCCTAATCCACTAACAGTTTGGATATTTGATCTGAGGGGCCTCTGGCCTGATAGCACTAACCATCACGTGGGTATAGTATGGGCGTTCTGCGTCGTATACTTCAGCCGAAGCTTAATAGAAATCAGCAACTGAGCGGCACATGCTGGGTTGGCCTGGAACGCAACCACACTTGTATAAGGGGTTGCTAGGTCTGCTCACCGGCGGTGCACGTAACGTGCAGGAGTTCCCGGGGCGATGGCCCAAGACCCCTGGGGGAATAGGTTAGTCCGGCGTGCTGACCTCTCTGTTAAGTATTCGGTCGGGTTGCGGCGTATCGTTGGCCGAGGCCGGGCATGACCCAGTAAAGTGTGTCCGGCCGGAGTTAAGCGAGCGTGGTGGGTAAGTTGGTGCACTCCTGCAGGGAAGAACTAATCTATCGATAGCCTGTCCTACGGTAACGGACACTTGGAGTTGTATCCTGATCGATACAACTCGAACCTGACACTTGAGATGATAACTGGATAGTATGGCTCTGAGATTGCTTTCTCGCAGGGAGTCGGGGAAGGATCTCTGGCCAAGGTTGATGACACTACTACTACTTTACTTTATGCTAGTCTGCACTCTTCTAATGCTGCAAGACCGCTGAAGATGCTAGTCTTCGATAGGACTAGGCTTTCCCCTCTATTCTGGCATTTCTGCAGCCCAGTCCACATATACAGCCCTTCTTTGATAATGTTGCATATGTAGTGTAGATCCTTACTTGCTGAGTACTTCAGATGAGTACTCACGGTTGCTTTGCTTTCTTTTTCTCCCCATATCTGTTTGTCGCAAACAGATGACGGAGCCCCTGAGCCAGCTGCCCTCGACGACGGCTACTACTACTACCCTCCCAGCGAGTACTACTACGAGGAGCCGACCGACGACCAGGAGTAGGTTCGGAGGGTCCTAGGCAGGAGGCCTACGCCTTTCGATCGTAGTATTTTATTTTTTACCCCGCCTTCTTTAAGGCCTATCTGTAACTCTGTTATATCTGTACCCAGATATCTAATGCTTCCGTTGACAATTGTATGCCATCGAGCTAGGTATTCGAGCCCTCGAGGCCCTGGCTTGTAATATAAAGCTTGTATGACTTTATTTATGTTTTAGAGTTGTGTTGTGATATCTTCAAGTGAGTTCTTAGGCTTGATCGTGTGCATTTGCGTGTATGGTTAGTGCACGATTAAGCCGGGGTCGTCACAAGAGAATTTCACTTCCCGGCCTCTGCACCAACTAGGGATGCATACGGCCATTTTAGTATGAGTACCAAGATAAACATGGTCCTCAAACTTTTTTAAATGAGTATCAAGATATTTCTTGATGCGTGGTTCCACCACACACCAAATTTGATCCTCAATAAACGGGGGAAAACCCTGTGCATCACCTGTGAATGCCATGGCAATTTTATCTATCTCACACACATATGCCATGGCAATTTTGTCTCTCATATGCACATATGCCATTTACACAACATGGCAGTTTATACTCGATAAATACGACTGAATCTGGCAAAAAATAGGGAAAAAAAAGACAATCTACACAATTAAACAATACCATCTACCCACATACATCAGTGCTAGCAAATTTCAAACTAACTGAAACATTGAAAAAAGGGTATAAAATTGCTTTTTTCGGGAAAAGGGTATAAAAATTCTTAGATGAAAAGGGGATGGGTGTCAACTACTATCCCCATCTCCACTGCAACACTTCCCTCAAAAATGCTCACGCCCTCTTGCCAATGAATCGACTGCGGTCGCCGCCGCCGCCACAACCATGGCGTCCTTACATGTACTGAAAACCTTACCCACGGCCACCATATGCAACTACCACCACCAAATGCACAGATACCGCCACTCGCAATGAACTTCGACGCCAACGACTGAGACGAAAATTGTCGTCGCAGCCCTGAGCAAACCACTTGACCTCGAGTAACTCAGATCGCGAAATCAATAGAGAACATAGGAAATGGGTGAGTGTGCGCGGGCATCTTACCTCCGCCAACGGCACAATGCGGAAGCAGAGGAGGCACACCTTGTCGTCGACGGCCAACGACGGGGGCTCAAATCGGTGACAAGGAAGCCACAACTACCTCGAATCGCCACAACAAAGGAGAGAGAGAGAGAGAGATGGTCGGAGGGAGGGCAAGAGAAAGGAAGGATGAAAGAGAATGCGGCGAATGTGAGCAAAACAAAGAGAAGTAATGCGGAGGGGGGGGGGTTCGCTGGTCATCACGTTGCAGGGAACATTGTCAAAGCGTGACGTGGCAGCGTGGCACGTGCCAAGATTCGTGCAAAGAAACCAACAGAAGAAGGTGTTCGCTCGGAGGTGGCAAAATTCTTCGCGGTAACATTTCCGTATTTTTTGTACACCCCAATTTATGATTTGTAACAAGAGATTAAACCTTAATATTTCCATGTATGTCGCATGCACTTTCATTTTTTTTCCCAATATTTGTGTATCTATTAAATCCTTCATGGATCTCTACGAGGCCTGCAATTTTTTCCCACCAAGTTAGCTTTATGTAAAAAAAACACGTACAAAATCAAAAATGCCAACGGAGCTCGAGCCACAGGGGGCTCGTTTTCAAAATTCAAATTTTTACAGCGAAATTTTTTTGTGAAAACACATACACATGTATACTATGTATGTACAAAATTTCACAGCATTATACTTTTATATGTGGTGTACAGAAAAAAGACAAGTACGTATTTCCTAAGTGGCCCCTTTATTTTTGTTGCCAGGCCGGATTTTTTCTGTAGAGCCCACTAATAACAATAGTTTTAAACGAAATTTCACACGTTCGTGCAGACACATGTATGTTTCCATGGAATTCTTTTGCAGATTTTTATGAATATTTTTTAACATATTTTTTTATTTTAAAAAAATACCGAGCTCCACCAAAAGTCTGCACTAAAAAATGAAAAATGCCAACGGAGCTCGTTTTCAAATTTCCATGGCGTGAATGTTTTTGATTTTTTTTTGTGAACAGACATACACATGTATAATTCGTATGTGCAAAATTTCACAATATTATATTTTAACATGTGGCGTAAAGTAAAAATACAAATATATATTTCCAAAATGGCTCTTTATTTTTGTTGTTTGACCAGAATTTTGTTTTTTTGTATAGCCTACAAATCACAATAGTTTTAACCAAAATTTCATGCGTTCGTGCAGAACACACATATGTTTCCATGGGGGTTTTCCCAATTTTTTTTGGAAATTTGAAATATGGATTTTGAATAAATAAATAAATACCAAGCTCCCTGGAGCTCGGTCACCAAAAGTTTGCTCTCAAAAGAAAAAAGGCCAATGGAACTTGAGCTAGAGGGAGCTCATTTTTAAATTTCAAATTTCCACAGCGTGATTTTTTTAAAAAAAATTCATGAACTCACATACACGTGTATACTACGTTTGTGCAAAATTTCACAACATTATACTTTCACATGTGGTGTACAGAAAAAAGACAAATACATATTTTAAAATGGGCCAGATTTGTTATGAAGCCTACAAAATCACAATACTTTTAAACAAAATTTCATACGTTCGTGCGGAACACATATATGTTTCCATGGAAAACATATATTTTTTGAAAATTTTATATATGCTTTTTGATTATTATTTTTTAATACCAAGCTCTTCCACATCGTGATTTTTTGTGAACGCACATACACATATATACTATCTGATAATCTTCCTAATGTGAGATCATTATATAGCACCACGAATAGCCTGAATCTGGTACTTAGTGAATGTGGATTTTGTGCTCTGGGATTGGTTATGCCCTTTAGTTTAAAAAAATAAAAAGTGTCTTTTAGATGTATTTTTTTTAATCCTCTACATATGGTAGTATATCATGCATCTCTACATTTTCATGAGAAAACATGCTAGTTTGTGTTTTTATTAACATGAAAGTACCTAGAATAGGGAAGCGGCTATTCTGCACCTACAGCCCGGGTGTAAACAGTAAAACAAAAAAAAATCAGAAAAATCCAGTTTTTTTTGTGGTGCAAGATGCTCCAATGTGTGATGTTCATGCAAAATTTTGGGTTGTTTGGACATTTGAGGAGCTCATGGCAAAAAAGAGACAAATTTTGTGTGTTTGAGAATTTTTGAATCAAACTTATCAAATGGAACGCTAATAAGTGTTTTTGCACCAAACTTAAAATGTACACGTAATACTCGGTGGTATGTATGACTTTTTTTTCAAAAAAAAAAAAGATTGGTAAATACTTTTCTGTAAGCAAGGAGGTATCGAGTAGATGGTACTCAACTACTCATTCTTGGTGCTGATAGCTCATCCGAAGGAAGAGCATGTGCACTTGTTTCTGCACAAAAACACCCATCTGTACTTCCTAATAGCCCTCAAGGCTCTAGCCAACGGATAGAGCTCGATGCGGTTTATCTTGGCCCCAGTGTCCGGGAGAAATAGTACAAGAAAACACACAGTACTATCACGCATGCCAATGCTGTGTGTTCTGCGCTGAGAGGGAGAGAGACGAGGGATGTGCATTGAATTTCATCTAGTACTAGTACGTAGCAAGTAAATATGGATTGATAGGAGAGAACTGAGAGGCCGGTTTAGGGTTACCATGTCCATGGATGAGTGTAGTACTCTCATCTGCAAGCACTGCTGACTGTGCTGGCATAGCTGTCAACCTCAAAAAATTGAATGGTCTGCGCAGTAAAACAGTCGTACTGCATCTCGTTTAACAGAAACAGTACTACACCATGCAGAAAACCCCAAAATTATGACATGTACCCCAAAATCAGCGCGAAATATTCACATAGTATGCTTGTGGCTGTGGCCTGCGCGTCACTATCGTTTCGTACTGAACCCGATTATTTTTGCGGCCACCGGCCAAGAGAGCCTGAACACTGCGTACTGAGCTGTGAGCTCCATTATTACTGCAACGTGACGAGGTGAGCAGCAGAAAACAAGAGGCCAGGAAAGGCAAACCCAGCGCCCAACTTTCGGACAAATTAAAGGCCTCTGCATCAAACATTCTATCCATCACACAAGCGCACAAACCCCCACAGCGAAAAGCTCTGAAACCCCCACAGCAGCGGCAGCGGCAGCACGAGGGTTTAATGAGGCACTGACCACGCATGCACGGACGGGTCGTGCGTGCGTTGCAAAGTTTTCGCCAGCGGCGCCGAGAGAACAGAGATAGAACATCGGCCGCCGCGCCGGAAAAAAACAAAGGGAGCGGAGGAGGAAGAAGGGAAGGGGATCCCGGGCCGCGCGGCCGTGTTATCAAATCAAATCAGACGCCCGGCTTGCGTGTGCGCGTGATCTTGCGCACGGTACCACGATGGGATTCCGGCCTATCCATCCACGCTTATCAGCTGCACTACGTAGGGAACCGGATTCCGGGATCAGGATACGCCCCCGCGCGCGCACGCACACGCACACGCACACGCATCACGGGCATCAGACGACGGGTACGCTGCAGCGTGGTGTCATTTCTCTGCTGCAGCTCAGTGGGAGCGCACGTGGCAGTACTATGTTTTCAGAAGATATCTTCCATCCACCCATCCATGCAAAAATGAAAAGAAAAGAGAACCATGGTACTACTAGTACTCACTCTACCACAAGTGACGAGCTGAGTGACGTAATAAGAGGCCGTAGGAGCTAAAGCCAGGGGAATTTATTTGGCGGGGAAGGGTTAAATAAATACCACCCTACTTCTGGCATGACAGCTTCATGCTTTCGACACCTCTTTTCACTTTTTTCACTGCTACAGTACTCTACTACCAATTAATGTAGCAGCCCAAGGAAGCGGTGTGGTACATTTTGGCTTATTGCTGTAGTGGCACGCAAGTACGCTCTACTACAAAATAAAAAAACTCTAAACTGAACAGGCCATGCTACTGTGTATAGCAGAGGGATGATGATGCTCTACTGGATGTTGATGTTGATCGACGTGGAGGGGAGGCGAGCATTTACTTTTCTCTTGACCGCATCAGTTCATCGCCCACGTCAAGAGAAAGAATAGGGCAAGAAAAGCAGGAGGGGTTGCTGTCTTGTTCCCATCTCATCTCATCTCATCTCATCAATCTTCTGGCCTAGATATACTCCCTCCATCGATTTCTCCGACAAGTATTTCGGACGGAAAGAGTAAAAGAAAACCTATGAACTATGGTTCCCCTGTCACAAAATACAAATACAAGTATTTCTTGAGAGGAAAGCACGAGAAGCAGGTCCTCGAAGAATAATCAAAGGACGAACACCCCTAGCTTGATGTTGTATGCTTCCTACTACTACTAATTGACCCATAGGTTAGGGTTTTTTTTAAGCCTTTCTTGAGTATACAAGCTGTAGCATCTGTTCGGATACACAGTCACGCACACCACAACTCACGCCCCGACCGTGCATCTAACTAGATCTACAACCTATATCTCTAATACGTCTAGTGAGACTTCCGAAGTCCAGGACTCCGGAAACAACGGCCATGTTGTCCTCGCCTGTGGCTCGTAGACGTCGAGAGATACCTACGAAACTTATTACACTGTTCCTATGAACAGTGCATCTACAGTGTTTCTAGCGAACAGTGTAGCGCAGTCAGACATCCGGAAATTCGTCCCCGCTGCGGATCGAGCTCGAGCGGGCTGGGAGCTACCACCGGCTCCCAGCCACTCGTGCTGCGCGTGGTCCTCCCATAGGTTAGGGTTAGGAGAGTGAGTGACAAGTGCTCCAAGGAGGGGCATGATGATGCAGCACTAATATGCTCGTCCTATCTTTGTGTGCAAGAGAAGAGCTCACGCATGCAACTCTGCCGCGCCACAGGACAAGGGCAGTTGTTCTTGAGTTGGCACCAGCCCGGCCAACCAATCAGGAAAAAGAGGGCCATCCACCTTCTCATCACACCCAGCTTGTGTAACCAAAATTTTAAACACGGGCAAAAGCAATTAAATCGCGTGTGGGGAGAACAAAACGAATTGTTAGAGTTTGCGGTAGAGTTGGTCATGCCTCCTGCCTCTGGGAAAATCAGAGCGATCCTGTGATCCACTGCATTGCATATGAGGTGGTCCTTCACTCGGGGCAGTAGTATTGCAGTGCACAAAGCAGCGGCAGCAGCAGCAGGAATTCACTCACGCCACTGGGGTGAGGGTGAAGCAACGAATGCCTGCGATCCTGCTGCTGATGGTATAAAGCCGTGCACGCAAGAGCGGGGAAATGGGCGCTAATCACGGCGGATCGAGCAGAGCAGGACCACACGAGGAAGAGGAATCGCAGGCAGACGCTGCTGCTGAATTGATGGTGCTTCGATCGGTCCGATCCTGCTTCGCCCTCCGTCCCTCCAGAGAGAGTCCAGGAGGATGTTTTGCTCGTCAAGTTATTGCGCACTGGGTTCTGGCTTAGGAGATGAGATGATCAGCTGCTGCTGCCGCTGCGTGGCGTGGGGCAAGTGTAGAGAACGTGCGTTGCAGGCGGGAGGGTGGTGCTACGTGCTGGTTGCCTGGCTCCTCAGCTGTTGGTTGCTCGGAACACTCGGTCCCTACCCCCGAAAAAAATGGAACTGCCCTAAATATACGCTTTTTTTTTTTTTACGAAATGCCCTAAATATACACATATATGCAGCATGGGGGTGAGTGTACACGTTCATATGGGTGAATGTATGTGTGTACGTATGAGCGTTTGTGTCTGTACTATGTTCAGAAAAAAGATGAAAAGAAGAAGAAAATATGTAACCTTAGTAAAAAAAAAAAGGATAGAAGGAAAGAAGAGACAAGGCAATGAATAATTTGGGCCTTCTGATGGGCCAACTCAGCCTGGCCCATTGCATTGTAAACATGGTCAATGTGCACCATGGACCAAACTCACCGTTGGACTTTATTTGCATGGGCTTTTACCTTTGGTGCTAGAGAAACACCCACAAGTGTCAACTGTGTTAGACTCGCTAAAAAAACACAAGTGTCTTGTCCCATCTAATCTTTTGAACAAACTTTAATCCAAAAATGGAGAAACAAAAATACACATGCGTGATCTCAATAGCAACAATTTTTTTATTGTTATTGTGAACAGTATTTTAGAAAACGCTATTCATATACTCCCTCTGTTTTTATTTACTCCCCATATTAGATTTGTCTAAAGTCAAACTTTATATACTTTCAACAAGTTTGTAGAAAAATATATTAACATATACACCACCACCACCAAATCAATACCATTGGATTCATCATTGCATATATTTTCACATCATATAAATTTGTTACTATAAATGTTCATATTGTTTCTACAAACTTATTCACACTTTATAAAGTTTGACTTCTATCAAAGCTAATATGCGGAGTAAATAAAAATGGAAGGAGTAAGTTTTTTTTAGTGTTTTTTCGTTGTCAACTAGTATTTGATTGAATTTGAATTTGCAACTCTGGTCTATCTGATGCATACATGTTATATTTGTATTCTCGGGATATATCAAAAAAAAAAATACTATTGGAGATAGGAATTTTGTTATATGTGAAGAATATAGCCTAGAATCTGTAAGATTTTGGCATAATTCCAGCACTTCAAATTCGGTAATAATATATTCATAATCTTAATCTCTGCATATAATCAGTGGCGGAGACAGGCCTGGGGCAACTAGGGCTATAGCCTCAGGCCCAGTAACAACTTTCCTTGTAATTCTTTCATACAAAGTATAGAAAATTATAGAAGTTTATCACTCAACATAGCACAGCCCCAGACGTAACCTGCTTCTAGCTCCGCCACTGCATATAATCATAATCAATAACAAGTTCGCCATCTATATGCAAGGACTTAACTAATCAAGTTTCAAAGAGTCAATCTGGTTCTTAACGATGATAAAAAACCATTTCAGAAATTACTCAAGTAGCAGTGTAGCACCAGTTATCAAGCACAAGTTTCTCGCAAGAAAATAAAAAAAACCAAGCACAAGCTGAGGCAGTGGTCCGATACTCCCATCAGAAATCAGAACGATCGTGTTTCTTCTGCCCTTGATAATTTACACGTACGGCACATTCGTACTCTCATACTTTTCCCCGGTAAAATTCACACAGCACATGATGCTGCATCGCGCGCATGCAGCTGATCATCAACAGCCGACGGCGGCGGACGGGCAATTAACGGCCAGCTCACAGGCTGGGCACCCTCTCGGCGGCGCCGGAGATGACGGTGAGCAGGTTGTTGCCGAAGGGGTCGCTGAGGTGCGCGCACAGGTTCTCGAAGGGGCCCTCGCCGGTGACGTAGGCCTGGATGAAGAAGCCCAGCATGGAGAACATGGCCAGCCGTCCGTTCTTGATCTCCTTCACCTTGAGCAGCGCCGCCTGGTCCGGGTCGGTGGCGAGGCCGAGCGGGTCGAATGGGCCTCCTGGGTGGAGCTTGTCATCAAATTCCTGCCGGAGAAGTTGACGAACTCGTTGGTCAGTACAAGGACGCCTGGCTGCGGTAATGAATAACTATGTTTCAGGATACTGACCAGCCCGTTGGTGATCCTGTAGTACTCGGCGCCTCCTACGAGGACGACCTCAGCGACGACGGCGAGGATCAGGTTGATGGGGATGCTGTTGCCGAAGTAGTTGAGGGTGTTGCCGTCGAGGAGAAGGGCGCCAGTCTGCAGGATGTTGTTTATGGCACTGTGAGTTCAAACTTCCAAATTTCTGAATCTGAAGCCGTGAAAACTGACGATCAGCATTCAGCAATTACCTTGAACCAAACTGCCTCGGGACCGCAGTTTGCGCCGAACTTGTTGAGCGCCTCGGGGATGATGAATCCGGCGGCGCCGAGCATGGCCCACCTGGCATGGATGAGCTCAAAGGCCTGGTACCTGCAGAATTGAGGTGTAGGACAAGATTGCTTAGACGGGAGAATATATTCTGAAATTTGACAGAACACTTCACAGATTTTAGTCTATACTTGCAAAATGCAGATTACTACTGTACTTACTTGGCGAAGTCCTCTGGCTTCTTGCCCAGACCGAAAGGATCATAGCCGTAGCTGCAAGTCCAAAGGGAAAGCAAGCAATTAGTTCAGATGCATATCACTTATGTTTACATACATGAGCATTTCAGTCATGGGAGAGCTTGTGATGTACTACATGCTGCTAAAGGAAACAGTATTGTGCTTTGCTCTTGCAGAGCTATGACAAAGCATGACTAATGTATGGTGTGTGGAGTAAATGGAGGGAGGCCTATGACTTACTCTCCGGGAACCTCTCCGTTGAGGTACTCCGGCACCTCTGACCGGTCAAGGAGACCGTTGGGCAAGTAGATCCTCCTGTCAGGGCCTGAAACAAATGGAAGACAGATTTAGACACATACGAATATTCACAACTGAACAAGTTACCTGAAAAGAGTGCAACCTCAGCTGCGAGCCCGTCAGATTTCTTTGTACTCACCGTACCACTTGGCGAGCTCGTCGTCGATGCCTACGCTCGAGGTGGCCACGGGGGCGGGCTTCGGCTTCGGGGCGGGCTTCTTTTTGAAGCGATCAAAGAGGGAGACGATCTTCTGTGCGCCAGCAGTTGGTGCCGCTGTGGCGTACCTCGAGGAGCCGGCGAAGTTGAGCCGGGTGCCGAGCATCTTGGTCGGAGCGAGCGCCGCCATTGCCTCAAGCCCAAAGTTGAGAGAGAAGGGGCGTGCAGCAGAGGGGCGTGCTCAGCTCAGCAAGAAGGGAGGATGTGATGGGTGGTTGTGGAGGGAAATGTGGGGTAGTTTAAATGGTTGGAAATGAGGATTGGAGGATGTTGTGGGCCCATGAAGGATAGGCCAAGGGGGCTCTGATTGGCTCAGTATTCAGGAGGGCTATCTGTTGCTTGGGCCTGATTGGGTTGGCTGTGCTGACTTGGCAGATGAGGGTGCTGATGTGGCACCATTAGGGCCGCTTGCTATCTCGTGTATCAGGAGCCATGAGATACCAATTGGTCCAAACTATACCTGGGCAAACTTCGGGCCGGGCCGGGCCTCGGGCCGGGCCTGACCAAGCCCGAGGCAAAATACCCAGGCCCGGGCCCGGCCCGGCCCGGGCGTCGGGCCTAGTTTTCAGGCCCAAGCCCGGCCCATCGCTGCAAAAGCCCGCCGGGCCTCGGGCCTCGGGCCGGGCCTCTTCGTTAAATGTCATATATGGCGGGCCCGGGCCCGGCCCGGCCTGGCCATCGGGCCTAGATCTCAGGCCCAGGCCCGGCCCGTGGGCAAGGTCGGGCCGGGCCAGGCCGGGCTTTTTCTGACCGGGCCGGGCCGGGCCGTCCGGGCCGGGTAGCCCATGGCCAGGTCTAGTCCAAACATAACAGATAGGGACAGATATCCAATGAGAGATGGAGAGAACCAAGACAAGAGTTCCAGACCACACACACCGCCAGAGATCCATCACAATTTGACAGCACCAAATCAGGTGCAAGTTTTAATATATGAGATGAGCAACACTAGTAACAGAACATAAGCCGACATGTGCAACAATCATAAAAAGCATCCATCGGTTCGAATTTTCTTTCTTAACTACCACAATGTTCAACATTTCCAGAATTTCAAACAAGCCATATAGCATAATGTCAGAACCCTACTTGAATACAAACCTACTTACAAATGTTCAAAATGGGATATTAATGTGAAACAGTAGTCTCTATCCAACTAATCACCATCTAAGATAGCAAATAGCAGCAGCCGTCTGGTGGTGCAGCTCAGTGCCATTTTTCAATCTGTTTTGACGTTGCAGTGGCAAGCTTTTTGGTGTTTACAATCAACTCGTCAAACAAACCAGCAATGGTGTCCCTGGAATAGAGAAGAGGGGGAAAGGGTGAGCAACCATGGAACAATACACATTCTTTTGCATGCAAATTGAAGTTATCTTCTGGGTGTGGCAAATGCCATAAGGTAGCAACTTGACGAATCTCAGCCATGAGAAACAAAGATTAAGTTATGCGAGGGTTAGATAATACTTAATTTCCTTCTCATCACAAACAGAGAACTTGCACAGATCTTCAAGATTTCAAAATAAACATCAAATCAAATTATGTTCTATTTTATACTACAATTTTCAGAAAAAAAAAATATTGGCATATTACTGCAGTAAAACACATGCGCATTAACTGAGAGAGGAATGAGTAGTGTTGGGGCCTCAACTTGATTTTTAACCATGACAAAACAAAACCGATTAAGTTATGTCTAATACGACAAAAAAATGCAGTTTTTGTTGCACATAAAACAAAATCTCAAACAATTAGTGCTGAAGTAGCTCAAATTCTGAAATTAATACTAACAAATCTGTTTTCTGTAACATTCTACCAGGTCTATTTATTCGAAACCCTCATGCTATCAGAAAGAGTAATAGCAGAGTGTGATATTGTAGTTTATGTCAGGAGTCAGGAATGAGATGCTATTTTTGTTTGTTTTTGTGGGCATAGTTACATTATGCGTACACGAGATACTTGGATGTCACTTCAAATATCCCACTGTTGCACCTGTTACCATCCTGATAGAGAATGAGACTGAAGAGTCTTCACTAGTCCTCTAAAAGCTCGTGGGTTCAGGCTTCGGGGATTAGGTTGTGTGATTAGATTCCTCCAGGCAATTTACACCGTTTCGGCCTTTCAGGATCGTTTTCAACAAGACACGACACAATTATTAAGTTAGCATTAGTTCACATAGAAATGCCATTTTACAATGTTCAGTGAGGAACACAAAAAAATTGGTGTGGTTTTCCATGGTTTGCACTTATCGCTAAATATTTCCACTTCATTTTAGGCGTTCAAGTCATCAAGTGTTGCATGCCTATAATATGTGTATAGTTTATGAGTCTGGACGAAATAAATAGTGCTAATAGGGGTGTTCAAAAATGGTCTCAGTTCAACCAGTCATTAGTGAACCATCGCATATAAATTTTCAAAATGGCATCACTGCTGACATCACATGGAAAGAAGGAAAATGAACTATGGCTTCACAGCCGGTTTTGGACGGGTTGGGATCAACCCGTACTTGAACACTCCTAGGTGCTAATATGTTACGGTACAATAATATACTCCCTCCGTTCCATAATGTAGTGCCTATAGATTTTTTTAGAAGTCAAACTTTGCAAACTTTGACCAAATTTGTAGAGAAAAATATTTATATCTACAATACCAAAAATATATAATGTGAAACTACATCTTATGATGAATCTAGTGATATATGTTTCGCACTCTAGATGTAAATATTTTTCTCCCCAAACTTGGTCAAAGTTTGTGAGGTTTGACTTTTCAAAAAATCTATAGGCACTACATTATGGAACGGAGGGAGTAACTTATAAGGTCATATTGTAATGCCAAATGTGGGCAAGGATGGAGCCTAAGTTAAATAGATTTGGCTCTGGCATGGAATTGACCACTCTGTTCATTTTCTTCCTTTTGCCTTTCACACTGCAATACTGAATAAAGCTCTTGTTCAGGGTTATTCCAGTCAAACTGCCAATCACCCCAGTTTGGATAACTATTATGTGTGGGACTGCTTGAAGATATATTTTCATTTCAAAGCATAAGCAAGCTTGTTTAAGGTTCTTTCTCCATCTCATTTGGTAAGCTACGTATTTTAAGTTCAAACAATATCAATAAAAAAAGATACACAAGTCAATTTTCTCTTGTTCTTTTATCGACTACTGGGAGTGTTTGTTTCAAGCCAGTTGATAATAATTGCACTTTACCCTCCAGATTGCTCTTCTTCCAAATTCACTTACATGACCAACTGTAACTAGAGTAAGAACTTCAAAGATAATAGATATTACAAGGTTAGGCAACAAGGCATAGCACGTATAGGAATGTCTGTTGCACAAATCCCTCTAAATATTTCATGCCCATACAGTACTTACTTAGGCAGATTTGGAGTTTCCTGGAACATTTTACCAACGTTTGAATGTCTTTTTTTTTCATCATGAGCAATTCCTTTGCCCAAGCCATAACCAAAACCAAATCCTATACCGCAGCCAGCTCCAACTCCGAAGCCTAAAGTGAGTCCAGGAAATCCATAACCTAATCCTGCACCTACATTATTCATGAAAAAGATAAAATTATACAGAGTTCATTAAAAAATTTGACAAACAGTAGGGGAGGGAGGAGATTCCAATGAATCAATGAACAGTATATAAAAGATGGATTAGCTTTGGAAAAAAAGAGCTCAACATTTTTACGACATTACAAAACTTGTCGGTATGCCATCTTAAGCTTATTTCAATGCAAGGAAATAAATATGCAAGCATTCTTCTACTTTATATTTCTGATAGCAAACTACAAGGGAGCAAAAGAATAGATCTCACCATGTGATATACCATTCAATGATCACACTTTTAACAACTACATAACTTTCAGAATTTATAAATTTCATACAAGAAATATACCCAATTGAATATGGCATATCTAGCAGAGGGGAGGACTTGGGAGACAAGATTGCAGCGCACTATAGTTGCAACTAATATGGAGAGAAGAAACACTGTCTCAATTTGTATAGGGGCACTATAGAGTTACTGAAGTGTTATTCAGTAATAGCTAACCACTTGAATAGATCAATATTCTTGCTTGCATCGTCATGTTTACTTCTTTACACACTACATCTACGATTATCTAAAGCAACAAAGTAAGAAAAGTTAAAAGTTTTGATTGCTCAAAATTTTTAAATGGGCCTCAAGTGTTTAATAATACATTTTGAACACCACTTATAATACATGCCTTAACATTTACAGAAAATAAAACTACAATAATTTTCATACCATCGATCCTGCCTTAATGATATTTTAGCTATGTATGCATTGGTGTCTCTTGTGATGATGTGAATGTCTTGGATGAGACATCTTAAATTCTCAGAGTTCAAGTGGCCAGCATGCTATTCAGTCTACACTGTATTTGTCAGAAAAATTAATGATACAGGCAAGTGGACTATCTGGGCGCAGTAATTAGGATAAACCTTGGCTAAACCGTCGGAAGCCAAATTGTCATACATCCAAGGCCAATGTTGTTACACCACTTGCCAAGCCATAAGTATCTAAAATTACTGCTGATGCATTAAAACAAAATTATCCCAATCTGTGAAAACACCCCCATTAAGAAATTTGTGTCATATATGCCTATATATATGTATCCCTCCCTAATGAGGCTGCTCTAACCAGATGAGTCCGAGAGTAAACCCTAGCCCTGCTCTATTAAACCCCATCATGACTAACTTCAAAACGAATTATAATCTGAACAGGAACTGCTAGCAATTAGCAATATTTTGAATCGTGGAGGACAGGAGCAGCTGAACCTGGCAATAACCATCCAATCAACCAACGAGACAGAAAGCAGGGCACGGAAGCATATGGCGCTCAAGTAGCACAATCCGCCGAATCAACCAGCCCGTCAAGAGCGCAGGGTAACGCGGAAACAAGGAGCAGGCAAGAAAGGAGCACAAAACGAAGGTTGAATTGTACAGGAAGGGGGAGGAGGAGGAGGAGGAGGAGGGTTTTACCGCCGAAGAAGCCGACTCCGGCGCCGGCGCCGCAGCCGATGCCGAGTCCGAAGGCGGGGCCGATCTTGCCGAGCTCCCTTGAGGTGACCTCCGGCAGCCTCCAGAGGAGCCCCTTCTCACCCCCGCTTCTCTTCGCCGCCCCCATCGCCTTCCTCTCTCTGCTCTCCTCTCTCTCCCTGACCCGGTCGTATAAGATTTTTTTTCCCCTCCCTGTCGCGTTTGTTCGTGTTTTTTTTTTTTGGGAAATAGTTTATTAATTAAGCAAAGTCCGGAATCTCGTCCACTATTACAGGTAAAATACAATCAGGTGGCATATGTCGCCACTCCTCACACATTTCCTGACCAACAGCTAATTTGACTAAAATATGAGCAGCATGATTAGCCGATCTTCTTTTCTAAGTTACCCTGCATCCCTGCCTTGATTTCTTCAACAACCGGACCAGCAACAGAGAGGTTTTTAGTTTTGCCATTGATCATACAAACTGCTTCTCGATAGTCCATCTCAACATGTATTCGCTGCACACCAAGCTCCCTTCCAAATTGGAGAACTAGTCTACAAGCTTTCAACTCCACAGTTTCTGGCCGTGAGCTATTTGGGAAGAACTGAACTGCTGCACCTCGAAAGGCACCCTCATGGTCACGAAAGACCACACCACCTCCTCCCTTCTCTGCATTTTTTGACACTGCCCCGTCCACATTAGCTAGGATCCAGCCTTGTGCCGGCGGAATCCATTTCCCCGTGGGTGGCTTCACAATTGGCCTGGCCTTCTTGTTAACAATTTCAAGCCATTCATCCATAAGTCTGGAAACCAAAATCGCTATCTGAGGAGCAGAATCAATCCGCTTACCGTCCCTAGCTGCATTTCTCGCTAGCCACAGGCCATAAACACCCTGAAGCATCATTTCTTTCTCCTCATCCTTCGCATCTGACACCCAGTTCATCAGCCACCTGCCCACAACAGAATTTGAATCCAGACCATCAGGTGGAGCCGAAACAGGGAGTCCACGCCTATCAGCCAACTCCTTCCAGAACAACTGCGAGTGAGGGCACGACCAGAATCAATGCATCAGCGTCTCCTCCCTTCCACAAGCGGTGCAGAAGACTCCCTCCTTGATCCTCCTCCTATGTAACTCTGAACCAACAGCCAGGCCATTTCGCGCAAGACGCCAGGAGTGGACTTTCACTTTGTTCGGTACATGGGTTCCCCACAATGCAAGCCAGCTCCTATGGGCACTCGCAGTTGATGAAGTTTCTGGCCGTCCGGTCCTCGCTTTACGCATGCTCATCAAGAGATGATACCCAGATCGAACCGAGTAGACACCATCCTTTGTATAATTCCAAGCCATATAATCTTCAACTTCGTGACCACCCACTGGAATCTGCTGGGTCTGATCCGAGATGACCCGTTGGGGACTCTGGTAGTCATGTGTGACTTTTTTTTTTGAAACACTTTCAATCGATTTTCTTTTTATCAAAAGAGGGGGTTCCCTCCGATTTCATTAACGAAACCATCAAAAGGGCATCATATATCACAAATCCAGGCTAGAACCTACTTAATCTACCAGAAGCTAGACAAGTTCAAAGGTTTAGACGACATAACATAACATAATCCACACACGACGGGGGCGCAAACCGCGGATTGAAAGCAATAAACAAAGTCTAGACGAAAGCAGCAGACGCATAGACATAAATCACTGAAGAAGTCAAGATACACAGGTAGCTCACACCCATCGTCGCCATGATAGACGAAGGAAAGATCACCCACTACTTTTTTCAGTTTTCCAGCCTTTGCACCCCTGGTCTCCAGCCCTGCGACGCGCGATAGATTTCATTTGCCACCCGCTCGATTATTTTTGCCCCTAGCATCAGTAGCTTTTGCTCTGGGTTCTTTATCTGCAAAATAGATCAGTAAACTATCCAGTTGCATATTAGCCTCAAAAGAATCATGGGATCGTGAATTCATTTTATTCTCAAGACAATAGCATTTCTACACTTCCAAATGGACCAGAACATAGCAGAAATTTCAACTAAGATTAGTTTTTTTTCCAGATTTCTGAAAGGTTTTTAGCCATACATTCAAACAATCATCCAGCCCACCGGGAGCTGATCCCAAATGAAAAGAGCACTTCACCAAGCTCCATATAAGCCTGGTAGCAGAGCAGTTAAAGAACATGTGATCTATACTTTCATCTTGTCCACAGTAAACATACTCCTTTTTTACTTTCCACCCCTTTTTGATTAAACTGTCTTTGGTTAAAATGCTTTTACGAACAATCAACCAGAAAAACATTTTTAATCTTGGCTGGATTTTTTATTTTCCACAGAAACTTGTGTGGGAAACCTACATCAGATTTGACTAGGAAAAGATATAAAGATTTCACAGAGAATTTTCTGTCATTGGTAAGCATCCATAGGGGTTTGTCTTTGCCTCCATACATTCTAACCTCCTCACATCTAGTTTTCAGACTAGCCCACAGCTCAGCCTTATCTCCAAGTAATCTTCTTCTAAAAGTGAAACTATCCCACCCCCTTTCAATAGCCTCTGCAACAGAGATATCATGCTCAAAGCTAATGTTGTATAAACTTGGGTAGGCCTCCTTTAGAGGTTTGGAACCTACCCACCAATCTTCCCAAAACCTAGTGTTCCTCCCATCACCCAGCTGCTTCTTAATATGTTGATAATAAAGATTTTTAACCTGCAGGAGGCTGCCCCAAAACCGAGAATCTCCTGGTTTTTTTCCTAATGCTAGAAATGCATTTGCCATTCACATATTTGTTAAGTAATATGTCGATCCAGATTCCTTCATCAGTTTCAAGTTACCAAAACCATTTAGGTAGCAAAGCTTTATTCATAAGATCTAGATTTAAGATCCCCACCCCCACCCCCAGGTTTTTTGGGAGGCAGCAGGTTTTCCAGTTGACTAAATGATACTTCTTCTTGTCCTCATTTTCCTGCCAGACCAGTCTAGCTCTGAAGAAATCAGTTTTTTTTTCTAATTCCAGCAGGTAAGGGATAAAAAGACATCATATATATGGGTATGTTAAATAGGCAGGACCGGACCAAGGTCATTCTACCTGCTATATTTAATAATCTCCCTTGTCAATAGGCACATCTTTTTTTAATTTTCTCAGTAACAGTCTTCCAAAACTTATTCCCTGGCTTCACATCAGAAACAGGTAAACCTAGGTATTTCAATGGCATTTTCCCAAGCTCACAAGTGAAAATTTCCTGATATTTTTTGCTTTATTAATAGCCTCACCAAACAAAATATCTCACTCTTGTGAAAATTAATAGTCAATCCTGATATCTGTTCAAATGCACTGAGAATGAATTTTAAATTTCTGGCACTTTCTTCATCATCTTGTATAAGAAATATGATATCATAAGCATACTAAAGCATGTTCACACCATTATTACAAAACTCAGACATTACCCCTTTAACAAAACCATTTTGTTTGGCTTTATCTAGTATGATGGCCAAGACATCAGCAGTTAAATCAAATAGCAGGGGAGACATGGCATCCCCTTGTCTCAACTCTTTATGAGTCATATCATTTACCTTGACTCCTGCATGTCCCCCAATCATAGTGTGCATCACCAGGTCACACCATTGATCAGGAAAATTCTTTAATTTCAGCATTTTGTAAACAAATGGCCATTTTACCTTATCACAAGCCTTCTCAAAGTCCACCTTGAATAAGAGTGCACTTTGTTTTTTATGATGGATAGTATTTAGGGCCTCATGTGGCACCACCACCCCCTCCATAATATATCTCCCTTTAATAAAGGCAATTTGTGTAGGGGCAATATTGGGCTTGATCACACTGCTCAATCTGTTCATCAAAACTTCAGTAATGATTTTAAAGCTAACATTAAGCAGATAGATTGGACTAAATTTTTGAATTGTCTAGCATCTTGCACCTTAGGCACCAAAGTGATTATTCCATAATGGGATTTCTATTTCTGTGCCACTCCTTCCTTAGTTGTGCTCAGTTTTGCCCATAGCATCTAACTTTCCTCACCTTTGTCTTCCACCACTCGGCCCATTCTCACAAAAGCCCAAACGGAGCCTTACCGTCAGGTCAATGCAGTTGACCGTTACATCCGCAGTTACTGACGTGTGGGGCCTCAGTTCTTTGGATATGTGGGCGGCGAATGGCAGGTGGTGAAGGAAATATGCCCTAGAGGCAATAATAAAGTTATTATTTATTTCCTTATTTCATGATAAATGTTTATTATTCATGCTAGAATCGTATTAACCGGAAACATGATACATGTGTGAATGCATAGACAAACAGAGTGTCACTAGTAAGCCTCTACTAGACTAGCTCGTTAATC